>JAUEPU010000209.1:0-79925 GCA_030435615.1 Armillaria luteobubalina
CCGTACCAACCTCGGTTTCAGCCATGGGTGCCATCCTCTATGTTGCTGGTGTCCCCGACGTTAAGGATGACAACGGTCACCACCTCAATCGCTCGGTCTTGACTGCCATCGTCGTTGTTCTCCGTAAGTCTTATGTTGCATTTCCCCCATCTCTCCACTCAGCGCGGAATCAGTGCTGTTTATTTTGTTGATTGTGGGATTCACACTATTGTGGTGCTTACGATCCCAAAGACGTGACGAGAACCCCGCAGTTGACACCACCATTAATACAACAACTACGACAAATGTTGTTGGAACTGCGCCTGTCACTTCGCCGCGTCCTGCATATATTCCATTGCGAGTCTATCGCCCGCGCCTGATTCCCACTCGCCCCTCTGTCGTCTAGAAAGGAGACGTTTATTCACCGTCAAGAGAGTGCCTGGTGCCTTTCTCAGCTCCCTTATCACCGACACCCTTGTCTCCTATGCTCTCTTGTTTTCGTACTTTCAAAGCTAGTTATCGCATTGCTATCATACTCTTCTTTTTTTTGCACGCTATGAATTTTGTTCTTCTTTGTCGAGACCTCGATGGCCCGTCCTACTACATAGCATTACCCTCGTTACCTTCTATAACCTCCATGGCTTATGATTTGCTTATGCCCGTATTATACGCATCAATTTATACGAGACACAATTATGCCACGACGACAACATTCTATGTACTTCAATATGAACTGCCAAGCATTCATGCACTCACCCAGGTCCGAAACATCCCTTTTTACTGGCGGGTGGGAATGTGAAAAAATCGATGTGTAGGAGCATATGGAGATGCAAGCGCTAACAACAGAGTAGTGATTGTGATTCACACAGGACTTCACTAATACTACGTAAGTCGGACCAACGTGCCACCTTTATCACGAATAGGTCGTAGCCTCCTGCTTATCAGCTATTGAAGGCGCTGACCGCACAGTGGACGCTTGAAAACTTCGAAGGGGAATGATATGCTGGCCAATTAAGCACAAAAGTCTCCCCAAGTGTGCGAGAACGGGTGCAATTCTCCGACCTAGGTCGATTTTTTTGTATCTTTGCCGCCGTTTATTCCATAGCTTTCGTCTTTTGGCATATGTTTCGAGCACGATGTATGAGTAACTCGTTCATACTTGCTTAGTCATCGTCCGCAGGTGGCAACTTTGGGAACAACTCCCACGCTTGAATCTTGATAGTTCCATCCACTGGTGAACCTTATGAGACGCATAAATCCGGACCTCAAGGGCTCGCAAGAAACAGAAACTTCATGTGGGTGAACCAACAAATTGCCTGGCGGTCCCGGGTTCGTATCCTTGTTCCAAGTTTGATTCATTGTGTGGACATGTGGTACGCAAATTAAATGCCTCACGACTGCCTCGAGGCCGTGACGTAGGTTTATCATGGAGCACACCTGCGGGATTAACATCTCTTCTCTTCCCCTTCCCCCGGTAGCTTGATCTGCTCTACTTCTGGCACCTAAGCCACTGGCCTTGTCCTGGTGTTTCCGGATGTCCGACGCGACGTGACGCGACTTGTTTCGGTTCCCACGTCTGGAGCAGCACCCCCTCCCGGGATCTCATGACTGGATTCACTGTATCTTGAAGCCGACAACATCCCTGTTTAAGAAGAGGGGTCTTGAGGGGATTTTGTCACGGTCCATCGAGGACCCATTACCGGGACCTTCCTTGGGCGTGTGGACCCTGTCCGTGCTGCGCCATTGGTTCGGTTCTCTGTGCTGTAGAGCGATGGACAGCCTCCATAGATGTGTATATAATGTGGCTTTTCGTGAGTCACTTCGAGCTTCCAGGGATACCCAAGTTTTTTTTACCATAGTCTTCTATTCCCTTCCCAACCGTCGTACCACAGTACGTCTCCCGCCGGTCAGCGCTGTAACCGCCCTCACGTTTTCCTTAGTCATGGCCGTTGTTCCCGTTGCCGACATTACTTCTATCGACGATGACGATGGTCAACATCTTGATCACTCTGTCTTGGTTGCAATCATAGTTTGCACGCGTACGTCTCTTCAGTTCCTCTGACAATACTCTACTCACCGTAAACCTGTAGTCTTCTTCATGCTGTTGTTGTCGGGTTTCACGCTTGTATGGTGCCTCCGGTCGTCCGAATCAGACCGGCCCACACAGAACCCAAAGAACACAACTACCATTGTGCGGCAGCCTCCAATAATTTTGATGCCATCTATACCTCTGAGGACCTATTACCCGCGCGAATACCCACAGGGGGGAGGAACCCGCATCAGCGTCGTTTGAAGAAGGAACCATCCAGTTCCTCTTCCATACCTTCCACTTTGATTCGCGTTTTAGCCTCTTTCCTTTTTCGTTATTCGATTTCTATTAAATTTCCGCTTTCGTGTTGCTGTCCTGACTCCTAGGTGTGTTCGCGATAAAGAGTTGTTATTCTTCATTATCATATGCTACGTATTTCCTATTTTCATTTGGTTTCATTACATGTTCGAGCTCGTGTATCTTAGATACTCAGACATATCGTGACCTTCCCGTGTCGCGCAATGGTAACCATTCATCACATCTCTTGTATCAGTAAAGTACCGTTTCACACGACACACTTAGCAATATACTCAATCTAATACTGACTCTGCAAGAAATCTACTGTTCAGCGGCGCTAAACAGGGATGATCAGCAATAAGCACATTCTGGATCTTTGATGCCCCACCACTGCTAGCCGCTGTCAACAACTAGTATGCTTCGAATCAAAAACCGGGATCCGGTTGGAGTTCTGTAATCCATCAGTTTTTCATCCTTCCACGTTAGTCTTGTGCACGTCGGTGCCACATCCAATACTAAGCACTCCGAAAAAAGTAAAATTTCTGGATGCCAGAGACTAAATCCTGAAACTAGCAGTACACCATATATGGCTATGCGCCCTGCCCGACAAAGAGCCGCCTAGTTTCATGATTAGTCTCTGGCAGTTCAAAATTTTACTTTTTCGGAGTGAAGTCAATCCGAACAGGACCATTGTCAGTCAATGATCGTTGAGATTTTCCGGAGATGTCCCGATCTTGCGCGGAGCATTCAAGTTGCTCGCAATGCAGATTCTTTGAATTAAATTGTTTAGCAGAGCAGTCCGAATCTGAATTTTCTTCTTTTTTTTCGGGCGCGGGGGAAAGCATTGACTTTGAAATTCAAGAGAGTAAGACGGACTGTTTGCTACAAGATCTTCTATTGACCAATTCGAATAGCCGGCGGCAGCATGACCGCAAGCCTCGAAAATTTCGAAAATTTGGCTTGATGCCTTGTCCATTTTTAGAAATGCGGCGGACATGCGCTGGCAATGAAAATATTCAAGCGCTCCGCAGCAATAGAGCTCGGAACCTGTATTTTCTGCCACGTTTTTCTTTCATAGCCGAGGACAAGCACCAGATACTCGCTGATTCCTTGAAAGTAACTTGAAACGCGGCCAAAAAGCGGCCAATAATATTTTGTAAAGCATACAATTCAATATGCTGGATGCACCTTATGTAATGATTAGTATATGTGTATCTGCTTTTTTTGGTCTCCATGAAGTTGACGAAGAATTCCGCTGTTGGATACGGTAGGCAGCGTACCTGAGCATGCACCCGATATGCCCTGGGCATCGCGTTTTAGATACTATTATTTAGCAATCTAGGAAATCAACGGGATGATGATCGCAGAAAAACCCAAATCAGAGTCTTCAAGACGAAGTACGGCAACAGCACTCACAAGATTGCTGTTAAGCCACTAACAGCATGTCTGTGTTTCTCTGAAATTTGCTTCGACACATTACTCTTGAGTGCAAAATGTCAGCGTCATTGTGTATGATATTAGTACGGCTACGGTCAGCGTCTGTACTGCTGTTGCATCACAGATTCAAAAATTATCGGTACCGCCATGGTCGATCATTCCAGAAGCGACACTTGGAAATTAAAACTTATATCCTCATACTTGCCAGGTGCCAATCTGATCTGCCATGCTAGGCCGGAACTTGGCGTTTACTACGTCAGGGCGCCATCATCTTGTTATGCGAATAGTTCATATACCATCTCGAAGGAGTATACGGCAGTCATAGCCAAGCGAAGGTGCTCTGATTTTGCTCTGATTTCAAGAATATGGAAGTGGATCTTCAAGGCCGTGAAGGATATTCTCTTCATGGTCCCATGATTTGCCCCTCAGCGTGGTGTATGAAAAATGATGCAGAGCTCAAAGCAGGGCAAATTTTAGACAAAGCAAAGCGAGGAACCGGAATTCGAAATTTTCGTTTTCAATTTGACGGGCGATCAATACGTCCCAGATCAATCCCGGACCTCTTCAGGCTCTTTTCCCTCCGAGACCATGTACCCCGAGAAATTCAACACCTCTGGTTGACAGCATTTCACTACTACTACTCCCATCGGGGGTAGGGTCCTCATTACTCGGGAGAATCCATTCTGGGTCTATTTTCATCGACCAATCCTCCCCAGCTTTGTCTGTAAGACGTAAAACGGCCGGAAAACACAGCTAATCCCTTGAGGCTATGCGGCAACGGCTGAAGGAATAGTGCACCAGAATAACATAAGAATGGCAAGTTCTCTCTCAGAGTACAGCCCATATCTCACTCAGACTCATGGTGACCAGTAATGTTTTTTATTTTCTAATACAAGGCGATAAGCCTGTCGCACAAGTAATTGGAGCAGCTCTATTTATTGGGGGTGAGTCTCGCCCCGCTTCCTTCACTGACGGCTAGTAATCGACTGGTAGCGCTCTTCATATGCCTGTTGATATCTCTCTGGTTTTGTCTTTATCGGCGTCGTCGAACGACTCGCGAGCCCATGCGCCGGAGGGCATATGCACCACTACCAACCCGTTATTTTCCTCATGATGTTGTCCTCTACATAGCTCGATGGTACCCTCCTGCGGGCTTTGGTAGGGCGGCGGAACGGCTCCAGCTGCCCTTACCAGTGTATCATCCGAGCCGATGAATGTATCATACGTGATGCGGCGAAACGCTTGCACAATTATATTGATGTGCATGGTAATGGCGCTTCGCCTGACATTTCTGATCGAACCTTGTCGAACTTAGACGCCTTCAAATCCTACCAATTCCAAAATCAGTCCCCAGGCCGATCATCCCTTTCCCATTTCACTGCTTAATCCTTTGTGCTATGCAATTGTAGTTCGTCGCTTTCTGATATTGCCGTCCTTCTTGATATTCACTATGTTAGTCAACGTGTTTCATCGACTCCTTCGCGACGCCTTCAATAGTGTTTGCCTGATAGAAATATAGATAACCATAGTCTAGAACTAATTGATGTAACTCGCGTTTGTTTCTCACTCAAGTCGTGACTCATTCTTGTGCTCCGAGTAGGCCTTCCGAAACCCATGGATTCTTGTGACCCCACCCTCATCTACAGGTCACCCTGTCGTCAATACCGTAGGCATGATATAGAGAGAATCACATCTTATATGGCCGTGCAGGTTACCATTCGAGCTACAGACCACAAACCACAACTCCCAAGCCATTCGGGTGTGAAAAAGTCGGCGACGATGTGACTTCCGAGTCCAGCATGCCAAAGAATCATGATTCTAACGTCTACAACATGTGGTGACTGTTCTCCGTCAAGATTATGAAACACCACTAAAGAGTAGATTTTTATATCCGTCCAGAAGATAAATTGAACCCAGCAATCTTTCTCTTACGATATGGTACGCGGGAGGGAGCGACGGCGCGTACTTCCGGCAATATACGGCTCCTACAGACGATCTGATGCCCTAAGACCGTCCTTTGATAGCGCTCGGGAGCCCCTCATCTATGAAACATTTCACGCTTTAGATTGTCCATAGCTGGTCATGGTATGCATGAGCAGCGAGAGCAACCAGGTGCGCTTAAGTAATGCCCGCTTTATTGCGCCAAGATTGCCGAAAGTTGCCGAACGAGGCCAAGTCACAGTGTGACACTTTGTGTGATACTGCCCTCCACGACATTAACTTTCACCTCACCCGACTCCAACGTTGCCTAGGATGGACCGACTGGAATCCTTGGGGACTACGCTTTCCCAGATCACGATGTATGATATCAAGACCATGTATAATCAGGTATCTTGTGGTTGAGGTACATGGGCCCATACTTGACACTGACCTCCTTGCGATTGTTTTCAGGCCAAAAACGTCGTGTTAAACGTCAGCGAAATAGAGGCGAAGGTCAGGGAAGCTACTAATGATGATCCTTGGTGAGTCGGTGGTCCGATATGGACAATATATCCCCGCTTCGCCGCAACCCATACGACGCATCCTAATACACTTTTTCCCATTATAAGGGGCGCGAGTTCTACGTTGATGCAAGATATCGCCAACAGGTATGTATCATCATAGTATTTGACTCGCTCTTCTGACCCCAGCGTTCATGATAGGACCTTCAACTAGTCAGTGGTATTCGTCCTGCTTCTGACATGTTCTGAGCTCTTTAAATAGCCCAGATTTTAACGAAATAATGCCCAGCATCTACTCAAAGTATATGGAAAAGGAGGCCAGGCAATGGAGACAAATCTATAAGGTGCGTCATCCGCTTGATTTCCAGTGCTGATACACTTACAGGCATGCAGGCCCTTCAGCTCCTAGAATATCTCATCAAGCACGGCTCGGAACGTGTCGTGGACGATGCGCGCGCTCATATATCTACTATCAAAATGCTAAGGAACTTCCACTACATTGATGACAAGGGCAAGGATGAAGGCATCAATGGTACGTGTTCTTTTGTAGGTCCTCGAGGCATTCTGACACCGAGATTTCAGTGCGAAATCGTTCGAAGGAAATCGTAGAGCTTCTTTCAGACGTGGAAAAGATCAGGGCGGAACGTCGAAAAGCAAAGGCGAACAAACACAAATACACCGGTACAGGGAATGATGGGCTTAGTTTCTCTAGTGGAGGCAGTCGGTATGGCGGATTTGGTAGCGACTCGCTGGGTGGCGGCAGTTATAGCGGTAGTGCGAGTTTTAGCAATGGCAATGGTACGTGGCGCCTTTATTTTGTGATATACAGATCCAAACCATTTAGTAGATTATAATGGCTCGTACAGTGGCTCAAGTAGCTCTGGGTTTAGAGACGACTCTCGCCGTGGATACGAAGAGTACAATGCTGGTGACGATGAAACTGTCACTACTTCTCCGAATCGATCCAGCAGTATGGGATCCACGCGTGCCCCCACTCGAAAGCCAACTGCACCACTTCCCGCCCCTGAACCAGTCCCAGAAGTTGATCTTCTCGGAGGTCTAGCCGACGACACCTTTGCCTCAGCCCCTGTACCACAGACAAAGACGACCAGCACGTTCACCACTGATAAGGCATTACCGGCTGTCTCTCCGCCTAATGTTAGCATAGATGGTGCGTATTTAGCTTTCGGCCTATTTACTCAGTTGACTGGGTCGTTGTACAGATGACGATTTTGCGGACTTCCAAGCGGCTCCTTCTTCGCCGGTTCCTACTACAACGTCTCCAACAGCCGCTCCCATGAACGCCAAGCTCAATCTTATAGAAATGCTTAACTCTTCTCCAACAAACCCTACACGAGCTGCACGTCCGACCAGCACGCCCTTCATGCAAACTTCAGTGCAGCCACAGCCGATAGGGATGGGGATAGGGTCAAATTTCAACATGGGCATGAGCGGAAGTAGACACAGGCCTTCTCCGTCACTGTCTACTTCAGTGTCTCCCCCATTGCAGGCTCAGCAACCAATGGCCAACCTTTTCGGAGGTCCGACCGTCATGAATTCTACAACAACAGCCTCGTCCTTTTCTGCGGCCCCCATGCGACCCACTCCTCCGTCCATGTCGTCCACTGCATCGGTAACATCGACAGCGTCAAAGCCTGCCTCAGGTGCCAACTTTGACGACTTGTGGTCGATGTCTTTGGGAGGCAGCCCAGGGGCGAAGCCAGCCACACCTGCAGCCGCAGGCGGTGGGAAATCGATGAAGGATCTTGAGCAGGAGAAGGCCAACGTCGGCTTGTGGGGCGGGGCGACATCCAAACCACCTATGGGCAGTCAATCGTTTGGGTCCTTCGGCCCCGCTACGACTCCGGCCACATCCAGTAGTGCCGCGGATGATTTACTTCTGTGATCTTGTTAATTGGGATTTTCTGTTCTCTGCTTAAAACTACCTTGTTGGATAATCATGGAAATCTGTGAAACCACTATAACACAATCCCAATAGACTCTGTCAGTTCCAGTCCTCTCTCAATATACCGTACTTCACTCCTACACAATCACCTTACCCAAGAAGGACCAAGGTGATTGACCTGGTTGGTAAGATCGTGTCGCAGCTAGGGCCTGAGAGCCTGAGGATCCGAATTAGTACGGCTGGAACATAATTGTAAGTAGGTATTATTCCATGAATTCTCCGACGTGGACGCTGTCAAGTAAGTGTAAGTATTCTGCAATTTAGTTGTCACCCCATCACCCTATTACGAAACGTCATAGTGTCTTCTCTCCCTTCAATCGGACTATGAAACTTCTCGAACTGACTCCCTTGCTTCGGATATTGCTAAATTCTGATCATTTTTTTGAGAATAGATGCCCTTTCTCCCGAACGGCTTGTCTCCAGAAGGGTATGTTTTAATCCGAGCCTACAACCAAGTCCTGATATGTGAATTTGCTAGGCAATCTTTCTGTACATCGTTTCGAGAACGGATCGATGCAATACTTAAAGGTACCGGGGGCCGGTCCGGTACTATGACGAGCAACTTCCATCCCATGTCCAGGCCACTCCCACAAACCAGACTCTTGGATTATCCGGCCTATCACGTATCGCAATGCTCGTAAGCATAGGCCGTTCCCCGTCGGAGAACTTGAACCCCATGGGCTCGTTCATTAAATAAATGACGTTCCTTCTCACAAGGTCTCTTTCCCTCGTTCAACCAACATCTCCTGTGGGTCTCCCGTTATAACCATTGAACCTTAGGTTCCGGTCGTAACCTTGATAGTGATCATGCCCCCTTCTAGGCCTAGCAGTGTCGGTACAGTCAGCGACAGCCACGAGAAAGACTTGAAGCAGCCGAGTCATGAGCACCCCAAATCATCCTTTCTTTCTTTCCTTCATCGCAAGAGGGCGCCATCGGACCAGGATACTCTTGACGAGAATGACGCAGTCAAAAATGCTACAATAGTTCCAAGAGTCTCCGACCAGGAGATTGTTCCTGTATCTTTTGTTGGATTGTTTCGGTGCGTGTTTAAATCGTGTTGTATTGTTGTGGTCTCATTAGTATACCTAGATATGCTACCATTCACGAGAAGTTGCTTAATATCATTGGTATCTTTGCAGCTGCGGCTGCAGGTGCAGCTCAAGTGCGCTTTTCATTTCCTTCTTGGCGAGATAGTCTTCTCATAACACATTAGCCCTTAATGACGCTTCTGTTCGGAAGGCTTGTACAAGACTTCACAGACTTTGCGACGACGCTCTACCTGATCGAAGCCGGCGATGAGACTGCAGCAGCTCGTTTTGACGCCGTCGCCGCTTCTTTCCGGTCCGCGGCAGCTGCTAACGCGAGCTACCTTGTCTACATTGGTGAGGAACTCGATGTGGGAATCAGCATAGTCTAACGTTTATCCAGGGATTGGAATGTTCGCCTGTACTTACGTGTACATGATGGCTTGGGTGTATACGGCGGAAGCTATTGCTAAACGGATACGGGAGCACTATTTGGAAGCCACCCTGCGCCAGGACATTGCCTATTTCGATAATGTTGGAGCGGGAGAGATTGCTACGCGTATTCAAACCGACACAGGCAAGTCTTCTGTTACTGAAAGTCTGTTTTGTTAAATGGTGATATCAGACCTTGCTCAGAAGGGATTGGGCGAAAAGGTTCCAATTGCTGTCAGTTGCGTCGCTGCATTTATCTGTGGTATGCATGCTTTTCGTCACTGTCAAGCCTCGCTAAATGTTGACCAGGTTTCATTCTTGCCTATGCACGAAGTTGGAAATTGGCCCTTGCGATGACTTCCATCATCCCCGTCATTGTAGGTCGTCATCCCTCTTTGTTTGATCAGTGCTCATAACGGAGCAGGTAGCCGCTGGTGCAGCCATGAATATTCGGCTGTCGCGAAATATCTCGTAACTTGACTCCATTTCTACACCTGTTCCATTCTGAATCACATCGATGACAGAAAAATACTTCGCTTGATCGCAGAAGGAGGTAAGTATCGTATGGCTGTGCTTGAACTGAGCCTAGTCATTCATGGTTTTTCCTGCAAAAGGGTCGGTTGCCGAGGAAGTCATATCCTCCGTTAGGACGGTCCATGCGTTTGGTGTTCAAGGCACTCTCGCCCAGGTTTACAACGGTTATCTACTCAAGTCTCACGCCATCGGGATTAGCACGGCCATGTGGATTGGCGTATGCATTGCTATCATTCTTTTTACGGTTTATGCCGCCTATGCGCTAGGTGAGTGATGTCCATGATATCAGGAAGGTGTATTAACCGTTATGGAAACAAAAGCGTTCTACTTTGGGACAACCCTTATAATCTCCGGGGAATTGAACGCAGGTGTGTCTCTGCGATAGGTATTCCGATTCGGGACTCACGAGACGTAGGAACCATCGTGAATGTAATATTCGCTATCCTGATTGGCTCCTTTTCTCTCGCCATCTTGTCCCCGCAATTACAGGGCGAGTGCTATTCACTTGAGCCGGTTCTTATTTGTCTAACGTATGTTGTGTTGGTATCAGCCATCGAAGAGGCTTGCGGAGCCGCGGCCAAGCTCTACGCTACCATCGACCGTGTACCTCCCATCGACGCCTACAGTGAAGATGGATTAAGGCCGGAGACTGTCGTGGGACAACTCGATCTTGAAGACATCCAATTCAATTATCCGTCTCGGCCGACAGTTCCCGTTCTGAAATGCATAAATCTACATTTCAATGCCGGGAAAACTACTGCACTAGTCGGATCCTCTGGCTCTGGAAAGTCGACGCTCATAGCTCTGGTAGAACGGTTCTATGATCCGGCTACCGGGATCGTAAAGCTGGACGGACGAAACGTGAAGGACCTTAATATCAAGTGGCTTCGTTCTCAGATTGGCTTGGTGTCTCAAGAGCCCACGTTGTTCGATGCTACTATCTGGGTCAGTCATTAATCTTTAATTGATATTGCCCAGCCTAACATACCGCAGGAAAATGTCGCCCATGGTTTGATTAATACGAAATATGAGGACCTTTCGAAGGCAGAGAAAATGAAACTGATCAAGGAGGCCTGCATCATGTCCAATGCAGACTCTTTCATTTCTAAACTTCCTGAACGCTACGAGACACTCGTTGGAGAACGGGCAATTCTTCTCTCTGGTGGTCAGAAGCAGCGTATTGCTATTGCTCGGGCTATTGTCTCTGACCCTAAGATATTGCTCCTTGACGAAGGTATATGTCCTTGCGTTCTCGCTACTGTTCATGCTGATTTGATATTTGTGTCTGAAGCTACTAGTGCTCTCGATACTCAGAGCGAAGGCATTGTTCAAGATGCCTTAGACAAAGTCGCGGCAGGGCGGACAACCGTTACTGTTGCTCACCGTTTAAGCACGATTAAAGATGCGGATACCATCTATGTTATGGGTGAGGGGGTCAGTATTTTTACTTTTCCGATCTTCAGTCGGATGTCTAATGTTCTTTTTCGTCGTAGCTTGTTATCGAAGGCAAGTCTCATGCATGTTTGATAGGCTGGCGAGTTCATGAGACATACTTCCAGAGGGCACTCACAACTCTCTCTTGAATGATCCGGATGGCGCGTATTATAAGTTGGTGCAAGCACAGAAGATCAGGGAAGGCGAAGAAGCTACTACCACTACGGAAGCCGACGACTCAGAGAGTAGGACTACGGACGAGAAAGAGCCAGACGATTTCATTCCCCTCGATCGAGCGAAGACACACCAGTCCGTTGCCAGCCAAGCTCTGGAAAAGCGGATGGATGAACGACACGAGACACACAAAAGAAAATATTCAATGTACCAACTTTTCATGCGAATGCTCCTTATTAATAGGTGAGTAGCGCCTGTTCGTTATTCGTGTAGTGTGTCTGAAATCTCACAACAGAGAGAGCTGGAATCGAATGATCATCGGTGCTATTGCCGCAATCAGTACGTTTGATCCCTTCCTCTAGCTGAGAGATTTTCACGTCAAATAGTGACCGGGGCCATTTACCCGAGTTATGGCATTGTATTCGGTGAGCATGTTATATGTATCTGCGAACGCGCGTGACATTGCCCCAGCGTTTGCTCTCGACGGATTCTCTCAGCCAGATAACCATGTGAAACGTCTCAAAGGAGATAGGAATGCTCTATGGTTTGTTCCTGCAGCCCTTCTCTGAAATATATTTTTAACATCGCTGCAGGTTGTTCATAATGTCTCTAATTGTAAGGTACTTTCATAGCTTTCATCCGTCTGCTCACCCTATCCGCAGGCTATCGTAACGACAATGGCCCAGAACTGGAATTTCGTTGCGGCGGCAACAACACTAATGGCACGACTACGTTTCAACATGTTCACCTCCATCCTGAGGCAAGATAGTATGTTCTATTTTCTGTGTGTCGGTTCGCCAGTGTCTAAGAATAGTCATTAGTTGAATTCTTTGATGAAGCGGAACACAGTGTCAGTATACAGACTTGTTCAGTATTTATCCTACGCTAATTGCATGCCTTGGGTTCGTAGACCGGAAGTCTTGTTTCGAGCCTCAGTGAAGATCCTCAGAAAGTCAATGGGCTGGCTGGTATGGCTTTGTGTGACTTTCTTTTCCTTGTACTAATGTCCTGCGCATCATCCAACAGGCATGATTCTCGCAACGTACGTCGACACTTAATTAAGTACAGCCTATGATTCAAATATCACTCAGCTTGTTGCAATCTCTATCGACGCTCGTTGTTGGGTATATTATAGGTTTGTCATTCACGTGGAAGATCGGCCTTGTGGGTATTGGTAAGTTATGTATTGTTCTCTGTAACGAAGTGTGACTGATGTTTTATATACTAGCTTGTACTCCATTGGTCATACTCTCAGGGTACATCCGACTTGTGAGTGCCACCTCAGACGTTGTCTTTGTCGTCGAGTTCTTATTGGTATATAGCGTGTGGTAGTTGTGAAGGACAAGTACAACAAGAAGGCCCACGAGGAGTCTGCTCAATTGGCGTGTGAAGCTGCTGGTGCCATTCGAACAGTAGCCTCCTTGACGAGGGAAAGAGATTGCCTTCAGATGTACAGTCGCAGCTTGGAAAAACCCCTTCAGGTAGCCAACAAGACGGCAGTCTGGAGCAACATGATGTATGCGTTTGCTCAATCGGTTGCCTTCTGGGTTATTGCCCTAGTCTTCTGGTTCGGAGCCAGGCTTGTGTCTGAATTGGAGATCACCTCGACAGACTTTTTCGTTGGTCTGATGGTATGTTTTAAGCATATCTTCGTTTTGTGTAGTAGTAACGATTGCTTCACCCGCAGAGTACAACTTTTGCTGCTATCCAGGCTGGTAATATATTCCAGCACGCTCCTGATATGAGGTGCGGCATTTTAGATACATCCTGTTTACCAGCTGACTTGAATATCTCTCTAGCGAGGCCAAAGAGGCTTCCGAGGGTATTGTTCGGATATTCGACAGTATGCCAGAGATCGATGCGCAATCTCCTAACGGAGAACCACTCAAACGTGAAGACACTAACGGACATATTCGGTTCGAAGGCGTTCACTTCAGGTAGGCAACCGTGATACCATGTAGCTGGTTTCCTTCTAACGGTGTGGTATTTGTGTTAGATATCCCACCCGACCGGGAGTCAGGGTCCTCAGGGACTTGAACCTTGATATTAAGCAAGGTACTTATGTCGCTCTTGTCGGCCAGAGCGGATGTGGCAAATCAACAACGTGAGTGAGGCCCTACTACCTCTATTCCGTCATGCCTAATATCTTTATGTACAAGGATCCAGCTTATAGAGCGTTTCTACGACCCTTTGGCTGGCAGGGTCACGGTACGCCGCTCTTGTCGAACGTAATATGCAGGAAAAATGCTTACGAAGTTGCACTGGCTAGCTGGATGGAAAAGACATATCAGATCTCAATGTAGCGCAGTATCGGCAGCTTATCTCATTGGTGTCTCAAGAGCCAACGCTGTATTCTGGTGCGTTATAAATTGCTCGTCTTTTTGAGTATTTGCTCAACTCAATGGAGGTACGGTTCGCTTCAACATCCTTCTTGGAGCCATCAAGCCATCGGAAGAAGTTACACAAGAGGAGATAGAGGATGCTTGTCGCAAAGCCAATATTTTGGACTTCATTGAGAGTCTCCCTCAGTACGTCTCTGCGCGACGTCTTTATACTCGTTTCTGTTTCATTGAATCCGTAGGAAATTTGAGACCGAGGTCGGCGGTAAAGGATCTCAGCTTTCAGGAGGCCAGAAACGTGTGTCGTTCACTCTGTAAAGACTTGCTCTCGATTGATCAGTCCTTCTGAAGAACGTATTGCTATTGCACGGGCTCTCCTTCGGGATCCAAAAGTGCTTCTGTTGGACGAAGCGACATCAGCGCTTGACTCAAGCTCCGAAAAGGTCGTTCAGGCCGCGTTGGATCAAGCTGCCAAGGGTCGGACAACGATTGCCATTGCTCATCGGTTGTCGACAATCCAGAACGCTGATTGCATGTGAGTGATGACAGGAGTCAATTGTTTTACTAATATAAATCGCTGATCTGCTCTGAAGATATTTCATCAAAGATGGAAGTGTGAGCGAGTCCGGGACCCATGACCAGCTGATTGTACAAAAGGGCGATTACTACGAGTTTGTGCAGATGCAAGCACTGAGCAAGAAGGTTTGAATGTCACCATGTATTGTTACGATGCTATTAGGGAAAGAACAGCGTGAGATATCGTGTCATGGGGACTTGTTCTTGTATACAAATTGTTAGTTTTGTACAGCCTGTATTAATGCAACAAACTATCGGATCGCAAAGGTACAAAAGATACTTAGTGGAAAGTAAGGTGAAAATGAATTGAGTTTGTCGGGTGATGCATAAGTCATTCTATCCTGCACCACAGACATTAAAATCCACTATCTTTCTCCTCTGCTGCCCAGTGGTTGATACCGATATGATCATTCAATACCGCCGGCGGGTAACTTTGCCGCATTGTAATAATAGATAATACTTACACTGATGGCAGAAGCCTAGGACTCCGCCAAATTTACCTCTGGGAGGCACGATTGGTCCCACACTACAGACTCGGCGCTGAAAATATTGTTTCCCTCTCGTGTAGCCGTACTGACCAGCGTATCTGCGGTACCCTTAAGATTGGTTTCCTCCTTTCCTCGCCGTTCAACGTCGGGTACGTGCCGGAAGGAAAAAAATCCAGTACGCGCCCGAGCGCTTATCACCTCATTGGGATTCGGTATCATTTTATATAGAAAAACTGGTTATCAATTGCTGATTTGTTCTCAAGATATTCCATCAAAGATGGAAGAGTGAGTACGGACTCATGACCAACCGATTGCGCAAAAAGGTGATTACTATGAGTTTGTGCAGATGCAACACTGAGCAAGAAGGTTTGAGAATAACCTTGTATCAGTACATTACCATTAGTATCAGAGGGGAGAGCAGCAAGGGATATTGTTCGCGCATGCAGGCCTTGTTCTTATATACCAATTATTAGTGCTGTACAGCCTTTATGAATGCAACGATATGTACGGTGTACCGAAGATAATGAATTTCACATGGAACGAAGGCAACGGACTTCAATCAGCTTCAGACGTATTATTGTCACGACAATATCCCCGGAGTTTCACCACCTGTCCAATTGCCCTTGATGCTCCTCTGCCTCCCTTTGGGCACCTGTCAGCTTTGCTCATGTTTCTGTACTAGATTTTTAGCGCTACTGAACAGTGAAGACTGGCACGGGTCGTTGTAGTACAAGCACCGAGCAGTCACGAGACTGAAAAAAACTAGCACTTCAAGGCGGAGATTCCTCTTTTGTCTTTATTCGATTTCCATCTAAACGCCATCATCATTTTTCCCGTACTTACAAGGAGACCGCTTTGCTAATGGAGGCCTGCACCGGATCACGGAAATTCTAACGATGGAATCTTTTGTCCCTGAAGGCCTGACTGCTATAAAAAAGTCAACAGGCATCTCGCTTCTCCACCTTAACTTCCTACCACCATGTTCTACCGCCTCTCATTACTTCTATTTGCTGCCTCACACGCAACAGCTCTGTGGCCAATACCGCAGAGTATCACAACAGGCTCTACTCTGCTACAACTCTCTCCTTCATTTGATATCACGGTCTCAGGCATACAATCTCCACCTAATGACCTTCAGGATGCTATCTCGCGTACGAAACATTATCTGGCCAACGACAAGCTCCAGCGCCTGGTAGAAGGACGCGGAGCCTCTGACGCACAGGCGATTAAGAGCGCCAGCCAGCTCACAAAGCTCAACCTTGTTTTCCAAGGAAAGAACGCGTCGAGTATTTCGGAGGAAGCGGTGGCGGACCTCGAAAGTCGCGTCGACAGCTATGCTCTTATAGTTCCTACTGACGGGGGAGACGCCACCGTCACGGCTAATACAACGTTGGGACTCTTCCGCGGGCTCACAACGTTCAGTCAGCTATGGTACGAATGGGAGGGTGTTACTTACACTCCTGAAGCACCGCTTGACATTGCAGATGCTCCTGTTTATGTGAGTACTGGTTCATTTTAGCAAACATTCTCTAACTTACACATCTCAGCCATACAGAGGATTCATGCTTGATACTGCAAGAAACTTGTGCACTTAGATCCTTCTTTCATTCTTGTTTTGCGCTGATCATTCTTTTCTCAGTTTCCCCGTGTCCGATATCAAACGTACTCTGGATGCGATGAGCTGGGTCAAGATGAACACATTCCACTGGCACGTTGTAGACAGCCAGAGTTTCCCTCTCCAAGTTGCCGAGTTCCCCGATATATCCGCCCAGGGTGCCTACTCTTCCTCGTCCATCTACAGTACTTCGGATATTAAAGATATCGTTGCATATGCCGCTGCTGTACGTATTGATCGATGTGACTTACTCTCCACACTCTGATGGTTACCTAGCGCGGTATCGACGTTATAGCTGAATTTGACACCCCCGGGCATACCGCCATCATTTCAGAGGCGTATCCTGATCACATTGCCTGTGCGGGTGCTACTCCATGGGGAACCTATGCAAACGGTACAACATTTCATTGTTGCTCAAGTTCTTGACGAGGATTGAAATTTGACCAGAACCACCCGCTGGACAGCTCCGTATCGCATCCAGTGCTACCGTCAATTTTACCACATCTCTAGTCTCTGCCATTTCCTCCATGTTCACCTCCAAGTATTTCTCGACTGGTGGCGATGAAATCAATGCCAACTGCTACACCGACGATGCTGCGACGCAATCTGACTTGTCAGCAAGTGGACAAACGTTTACGCAGGCTCTATCCTCTTTCACCGAATCTACTCACAGCGCCTTGCGCGCTGCTGGCAAAACTCCGTTGTCTGGGAAGAGATGGTTCTCGACTACAACGTTACGAGCCTTGGGAACGATACCGTCGTGATGGTATGGATTTCCTCTGACCATGTCGCGGCAGTGGCAGAGAAAGGGTATAAGCTCGTGCATGCAGCATCCGATTACTTCTACCTCGACTGTGGTGGTGGCGGCTGGGTTGGTGGAAATGTGAATGGGAATAGCTGGTGCGACCCGTTCAAGACGTGGCAGAAGGTAAGGTCGTTTCGTCAATGTCGTGTGACCTTGTGCCCTTACCATTACTTTCTTGTTAGGCGTACTCATTTGACCCTACCGCCAACTTGACAGAAGAGCAAAGTAAGTTGGTGTTGGGTGGTCAGCATCTCCTTTGGACCGAACAATCCTCGCCGTCGAATCTGGATCCGATCGTCTGGCCACGAGCCGGGGCATCTGCGGAGATTTTTTGGAGCGGTCCGGGACGGAATGGCACCGAGGCGCTTTCTAGGCTTCACGATGTCGCTTTCCGTTTCAACCAACGTGGTGTTGCGGCGATCGCTCTCCAGCCATTATGGTGTGCCCTGAGGCCCGGTTCTTGTGATGCTTAACACTTTTTCATGCCTATACCTCTTAATGACCAGAATGACTGTTGTAAATGCACTAGATGTCTTCGTTGTAATTATTCCATCTGTCGATAAAATGCGTAGCTGTACGTCGTGATTACGACGCCCCACTTCAGGTCGCTCCGTTATCTCCTCTTTCTCATTCCCCCACCACAGATGACGTCAATTATTTGACGTCAAGCTTCGATAATATCGACATTGAGATCAGGGACGGCTATTGGACTGGGTAATGCACCAAAGTCCAAAAGTAGCAATCACCGCCAAACCCTGGCAGGTCTTGTGACGCCTCACGTCATAGTTGTAGGTCCGTGTGTTTGCCAAAGGTGCTGCACAGATCTAGGGTGCAAAAACATCGTATGTGAAATCATTATCTTGTAGTACTATCATGAGAGATGCTATGAAGTAGATCAAGCGCCCCGATGGGATGTCTATCATGTATTCACCGAACATGTGACTCCTTGTAGTGTACTCTGCTATTACCACTGAGTATTATAGGTGGACAACTCACAGACTTCACCAGCAAAGGGGGACGGCTTTTCTTGATAATAAGCGTATCTGAATCATTACAAGCTCCTTTGATCTTCTTTTGCACCTCCCAGTCGATCGCTAAGCCGAGTCTTTTTTGTCGTCAAGCGGCAGACTTTTGCTATAGAGCCCTGATATGCCCTCTCACACCAACGCCATGGTAATTAGACATCATGAGACCCAACGCCGCCACAAGGATTCGACTTCCAGAAGTGATACATTATATTGTGATGTTAGGTGTACAGTGCAAAATCTATGAAACGATATCCATTGAATGAGTGTCTAAAGTAGGAAGTATTTGTCTATATGCAGTAGCATGGTGACACGGTCTAGGGAGTTCAATATTCTAATGAGAGTGCAACAAACAGGATTTTGAGAGGGTCTACAACATTTGAATGGGAGCCTTCACTGCAAGTGCTCGGGCTCGGATTCTGACATCGTACTAGGAGTGGCAACACCTTTCTCCTCATCTACAACAGTAGGAATGCCCTTCTCTTCGTGAGCAGTAAGGCTATCCTTTAAGACGTCTTCCTCCTGCGAGCTGAAGATGAGACCTCTCCAGAACGCCAGGACGGTGAGAATAAAGAGGGCAACCCAAGTGAAGGTCATGAGAATGGCCATGATCATGTGGACGATGAAGAGACCTTTTATGTCGAAAATATCACCCAAGAGACGGGTAGTCGCGATCCAACCAACATTAGGGAATGTCAGGGCCCAACCTTATTTCGGAGGTAACGGTGAGTGGCCTGATGAAGGTGTAAACAATACGCAACTTACATCCTAGGATCTCGTTGAGGTGCTTGTGAAGCTTGAACCAATACGGGAGAATGCCGAAAAAGAAGAAAAAGACGGCGAGTCCGTAGAGCAGGAGGCCTGCAAGGATGCTTCCGGCATACCAGATCTCGCCCACATCCTCAGAGACGTTTCCATGCACAGGAAGGCTTCAAATCAGATTAGAAAGCGAGTCTATGAGGGATAGCTGCGGCTGCTTACATTTCCCTGGCGTGGTCTGCCAAGTTGATCAAAGCGAGCGCCGTGAATCCGGGAGGACCACAGGCAACAAACGCTCCGTTGGCTTGGTGTCCTTCCAAGAAGCCAGTCTAATATATGTGTGAGAATGGATGACATGGATCTATAAGGCACGGGCCAGACTTACGGTCATGACTCTGAGAAAAACGGGGATCAGAATTACGATAAGTAACGAAAAAAAATAATACACACCGAATAACGTAGATGCAGAGATAGAAGAAGGTCATGAAAAAGCCGAGACCTAAGGAGAGCTATTCATTACAAGTCCGGGGGTCTTTTTGGAATGAACTGACCTTGGAAGAAATAACCAACGAGGAGCACGCCTAGTGCTCTTGGATCGGTCGCATCCATCACCCTCAAAACGTTGAAGGAGACGACTCCAACCAACATCTATGTCATTAATCAGACGACAGGCAGCTTTCGCAGTGTAAAAATTTACCATAGGAAAGATCTATGATTAAAGTCAGAAAACAGTCGACTCAAGGTCCGAGAGTGCTTACCAGGAAGGCGTATGCAGGCGTGAAATGGGTCAGATCGTGGGGCTTGTTGAACCATATAAGGATCATTGGGAAACAAGTCAACAAAGCAAAGACAATATAAACCCTGTAGTGAAATGTAGGCAGGGTAGCGAGCATATGCAGGACTACTCACCAGAATAGTGCGTAAACGAACCCAGGGTGCACAAACCCAGAGGGAACTGCATAGTTGATGGTACCAATGATAATAGTAGCAAAAGAGAGTACCTATCAAAACGATGAGAATTTAAGACTGAAACTGCGGAAGACGACAAACAATCAAGGGGACAAAGACGCCTTTCACAGGATCTTGTAGCAGTCGCCATGCTTGGCGGGGATATACTGATGAGTTACGTGTTGTGAGTGACAAAACATACGGGGATAGATAAGACGTACGGATAGCTTGTAGTAAAAGAGTGACGGAGTTGAGAACAAAGAGAAACATGTTTATGAAGTAGAATACTGTCTCTACAGTTGTCAGGGCACTGTTATGGTACTTCAGACCGGCGAGGGTGACATAGACTGCGCCTGTGCCCATGCCAATTGGAAACTAGAGTCGTCGATCAAACCTGTGGCAGGAAAAACGCGTCGAAGAAAGATACTCACCGCCTGCCAGGACCAGCCATGAATGCGACGGGCGATGGCGCCAGGTCTGGTGGCACTCCCTGGGGCATTGCCACCGATCTCAGATTGGGAAGAAACCAGCATCACGAAGAAAGAAGAGGGGGGTAAGGGGAAAGAGTCGGCCAGAACAAAAGCCTATAGTCTAGGTGAAAGAGAAAGAGAAAGGGTGAAGGGTGAAAAAAATGAGGAGCGCCTTTTTAGCGCGAGGAAGAAAATTGAACAAGTGATGGAAAGGAAGCGAGGCCAGCTAGAGTAGGCAGTGCACTTGGCTCGGCTTTTAATGATTGCAGGGATTAGGAGCCACTCGAAGACACGCAGATCAGGATGGATCTGCTGCGCGTTGCCATTGAGAGAAACAAATTACACCTCTTTTATACTTCATGCACTTTGTCCGTTCGCATGGTCATTGTACCAAAGCGGAAAAACAGTACAGGACGCAGTTTCCGAGTCTCTGGGATTCGAAGCTCGACCGTGTTGGCGGGTGCACAAAAGCAGCGACGAGGCTTGGCTACTTGGCATTCTGTAAATAGGTTCCGTCGCTTTTCTTGGCTCTGGTGATCTCCGTTTCCGTGTATTGTAGGTCCCGTACGTCGCTGTGGATACAGCCATTGAACTCAAAAGCTTTAAGTCTTGGAAGTTGAGGCCTACGGTATCGACAATAGTCTGGAAGTTCTGCAGTTCATCTAAACGAGTGAAGCTTAGTGTTGAAGGCAAACCGAGAAGCAACAATCAGGGATCTGATATGCTTTCATAATTGACTCTTCTTATGGATCTCGATGCCAAGAGTCGATCGCCGCGTCTATGTAGAACCATTGCAAGTAATAATGACCGGAAATTTTTTCTCAGGCAGATGTGTAAGCTTGAGTAAGTCGCCAAGACTCGGACTGTATCTCTTGCATGAACGGACCAGACCGGGTAATATCCACCTATACTACGTACAGCGTCGTTATTCAGACAAGGGTCAACTGTATATCTCCGGCCCGCGGGCCGCTTCGATTAATGACCATATGTTGCCTTCAACTTTGCTTTGACATATTCTCCGGCGGTTATCACTTCGTATTTCATAGGGCGCTCAGTAGATACGCAGCTAGGGATGGGCTAACCGGGGTCGCCGACACCGAGTGAGGTTTCTAGCACGTCCGAAAAGGAAGAACACCGCACCTCTAGTTTGACACCGTAGTCTGTTCCGAAAAAAAGAGGGATGGAATAACGACGAGCGCCACTGCGATTGATTGCACGATGTACCGTCGACTTGAACACATCATCTAGAATGTCATCAGAAAGGGGCGGGGTCAATAAGAAGTGAACCGACTCGTCCAGCGAGCTAATTGGTCGCCAAGGCTGCAATACCTAATTGTAATGATAGTCGCGAATACACGACTGCGCTCACTTAATGATCATGGTTCCTACGGGAGAAACGTCAGGCTTCTCATAACATACAATACCCCTAGGACGTTACCTGGAACGGGAGGGGCATCTATCCATTCCTTGTTTGAGTTCAGTACCTGTAGCGCCTGGATTCCCGGTTCTTGCCACAAGATAGTAAAACACTAACATAGGACGGGTATCGGACAGGCAGGTCTTATGAGAGCAAGCCAGTTCTTACCTCCCAACTGAACCGTGCGTTAGCAAAAACGGAAAAAAAAAATTTTCGCGAAGCAAGCTCACTCAGTGTGCGCTCCAATGCCAAGAACTCGCCCGCCAACCGAGCCCGTCTGCGGAGGATAATGGAGCATCCTCATTAGCGCTGCTGAATGCCGTGTCTATTAAATTGAGCAGTTGCAGCGGCCAGGTGTGGCGAATGTATATTTTCAAATCTACCTTGTCCTCGAAAAAGTTCTCAGGCAATTCAAGCGCCAGAGCGAAAAGAGGAAACATTTTTTTCCCTAGGTTTACAGCAGCATGACTAAAGCACCCCGTAAAAATTAAAGTTTCCGAGAGGAGAGTGAGAACTCAACTAGTACTGCAACGCTGCTCGGCGAAACTCGGGGAGCTGTGAAGGCCATACATTCGCGCCGGCCATGACACCATCATCCGATGAATCCTCTTGGCCTTGCGGCTGTGGCTCAACTGCCTCCATACCAAACTCGAAGCCTTCTTGAAGGTCGCCGTCGTTGTCGGGGTCATTGTTTCCGCTAAGAAGAGGAGAGTACCCTTTGAAATTCTGTGATTTCTTATTTTCAATCTGTACTGAGTATAAGAGAGCGTTCCGATAAGGAGATTACGTGCGACTCGCCATCATCTTATCCTCAAGCGGTAATGAAAAGAAATCTTTGGAACGGTCTACAGCTTCCTGGATTACACTTTCTGATATGCCATGGTTCGTTACTGGAAGTCAACGCTCAGAGGGGATGTGATAGAGTACTCATACGCACGCACCGTAGAAGAAACCCACGTTGGCACACGCAGCCCGTACTTTATCCGCCAACGCCTTTTTGCTATCTGGGTCCTCGGTCGAGATCATCGCCAGGTCGCTGCCAAGCTATCAGACTGCGATTATCCCGTTGGAACGGCGTCGTACATGATAGGAATTGCTTGAAACGACGTGTTGCCTTCGTCGATGGATGCCAAGAGTGTCATTTCGGCCAGATAATGGCAAAGTAAAGAATTTATGAAGCAACAGTGACCGCTAGTAGTAACAGAGCCACTTGAAGGGGCACGGTCATACTCACCTAAAAAAGGCAATCGCTTATGTACAAATCCGACACCGCCCGTACAGCATCACTTGCTGATATCCACTATGGCGACGAAGTAAGTTTCAATCTCTTCTCAAAACAGACGTATTCGACAACTGGTTCTAGGACGTTGGCTACCTGTATCTTCTGCAAGATCATCAAAGGTGAGTACTGGGGCAGTCATCGCATATTTCCCCGATACTGATGCTGTACTAGGTGAAATTCCCAGTCTCAAGCTCCTTGAGACAGATCTTTCGTTCGTTCAATTCTCGTAGTCTCGTTTTCGTACTATCTATAACTTGTACTGATTTCTAGGTATGCTTTCTTGGATATCGGTCCCCTGTCGAAAGGCCATGCCCTCGTTATTCCCAAGTGTGCGTGTAGACCCGTCCGTGTACTTAAAGTTATCAGATATCTAATCAGGACCCCCAGATCACGCAGAGAAGCTGCACCAACTTCCCGATGAACATCTTACTGACATCCTGCCGATCGCTAAGCGGATCGCCATTGCCCAAGGTAGCGAAAACTACAACATTCTCCAAAACAACGGGCGTGTTGCTCACCAGGTCTGCTTTATCTCATTATGCACGCTTAGGCCATCTATAATGATGTTTAACTGACAGGTAGTCGACCACGTTCATTTCCATGTCATTCCCAAGCCAAACAGCGATAAGGAAGGCTTGGTGATAGGCTGGCCAACACAGCAGATTGACAAGGCCGAACTAACCAAGATCTATGAGGAGCTTAAGGAGAAACTTTGAAATGAAACGACGATGAAAGTAAATGTACGATTAGATGTAATACAATTGACTCATTCGAAGCATCAAATCACCAAGAAATACAGTACTGCTACTATATGTCCCATGCTGAGTCCACCTCGCCCCCTTTCAGTTCTATCGCACGGTATACATCTGCACCACGAGGTCTTTAGTTTCATCAGCACCAGTAGAATCCTGTTTCACATAGTGAATCTCGATTTCCAGTTCCCTTGAGTTACTTTCACTCTTTCGACAATAGAAGGTTCCTCGGACCTTGGAACCTGAGGTACCCGTGAGTCAACTAGGCATTTAGAGCGCATGAATCACGGACCTTCTTCCACAACTATAGGCTCCCTCAGCAAGAAAACAGTCTGTTTCCAGTGTGTAGGAATACTCTGGGGCCCGGTGCTGAAACTCGTAACCTTTTCTCTGTCTGCCCCTTGGCTTGGCCTCCGTTGCGGCGGAGGTTTTCCACCCACCGGCCAGACCTCGGCTAAGACAGCCTCGTCCTCTTTGACCACTTTTACTTGCGTACTCGGGGAAACGGGTTTCCCAGTTTTCGTAAAGAATGTATCAAAGTAGAGCACAAACGCCGTTACTTTAGTCCGCCGATCCGCTCTAGATACGAGCGTGAACGGAGATGAAAAATTGAGCTGCCGTGTGGAAATGTTCCCAAGATAAAGATCCTTTATCATATATGGAGTGCTGATTATAGTATTTGGGCCAACGACATCGATGATAGCTTCGTCGTACATATCATCAGCCATTGCAGATAAATCGAAGCCTGTGAAGCTTGAGTAAACCCGTTATGAACGGACGCTGAGCATGCTCTTACCGTAAACATCACTCCAAAAGGTAACGCGATCTTTCAGAATCTCGCCGGCGTCGCAGAGTCCGAGCATCATCTTGCACTGACTAGGCGCCATGATACCACCGGGACGTAAGAACCGATCACGAGCACTCAGAACAGAATCAAGCATCGACTCATACAACAAGGCGTATCCCATCCACTCGGAAATTATGATATCGACCTTCTCCGGGATCGTGAGGTCCTCGATCTTCCCGCGGATGACAGTGATGATGTCCTCCATTCCATTCATTTTAACAATTTTTTCTGCTTTTCCTGCAATATCGCTGGCGTCGACGGCATACACTCGTTTCGCACCTCCACGCGCAGCGAAGAGCGACAGTATACCGGTCCCGCAACCGACATCAAGAACCACGGCGTCTTCGAAGACGCTGGGATTCGACAGGATAAATTCGGCGTAGGTCGATGTCCGAACTTTGTCTTGAATCATGATTGCGTGTATATCTATGAAGATGATCAAAGTTTCCATGTGGTATCTTTCTGAGACAATACGTACCATTCGCACCGTAGCTGTCGAAGTAGTGAGTATCATCGTCACGAGGACGGGGCTCTGACGAACTAGGCTCATCGGCAAGACTGGAAAGATCCATTTTCTTAGAGATGAGATTTCGATACTCATGGAACTCTTGCTGCGTACGGGCCAGCTTTTTCTCTAACGCAAGGATTCGCCTACTAGGATCAGAGATATCTTCATCATCCGAGTCAGACCAGTCATCTGCCTGGAGCTCTGAGAATGTTACGGTTACTGTGGGAAAATAGGTAAAGGGACCGCAGTACGCACGCAGTAATGGGTCGTCCTCAAGAACAGGGATCAAGTATTGATCTGACTCGAAGAAAGGCTCCGTCCCGGTGAGTGCAGCCACCTCTGCCGCGGTGATGTTCTGAGTATATGGTGAGTCACATAGTAGCTTCAGCAAGCGCAGTAGCCGACCTGTTTTCGAATGTAGTTGATGAGCCTGATACGTCCATGTGTGTCCAGTGCTTCTGGACATAAGTATTCGCATTTCCGACAAAGAAATAAATCAGAGAAACATACACAATTTTGCACAGGTTCCGCTCAAATCAAAGCTGTATGTCGTATTGTCGTATTTGAGCGCTTCTTCGACGCTGGGAAAAGATCTCTCCTCGAATAGAGACCGACACGGTTGGCGAGCAGAATCGGAGACCCAATCATCCCATGTCTGGTCTTCATCGTCTTCATCACTGCCGGATTGGCCAGGACCGTCTTCATCAATGACATCGGTGACGGGAAGACGCAAACTCATGTCTGAGGCAAAAAGTTCGTCGGTGGGAGGAAAGTCCAAATTGGGTAACCGGCCCGATTTGGTTGATCGTGTATTGTGATGAAATCTATTTTTATCTTGCCATCATCCTCTTGGCTGGTTCATCCACCGATCTTGCATCGGTGGTTGCCTCGTAAAAATTGCGGGTATATAGAAGAGTTATAAATTTGCTCCATATTCAATTCATAGGTCTGAACATGCTTTCAGTGGACTGTATTTGAGATGTGAAAATCGGTCGGCAGATTTTGTGTGGATTTTGTTATGATCAAGGCTATAGGAACACCCTCAGTTTAGGCTGCGCCATCAGTGCACATCAATTTAAAATCGAATGTTTACTCTCTCCGGTGACCAACAGGAATAACAAAAACACCCATGTGCATGTGAATATAGCTCTGACTCATGCCCTAGGCCTAGCGCCTTGTGGTGGATAAGTATATAAGAACTTGCAGTTACAGCGCTCAGAGTTGGCCATCCAAAGCACACTACCATGGCAGAAACACCGCATCCATCCGCATCTACTACCACCTTACAGTCGACTACGACTATCACGTCGACCTCCCCATTGAACCCCCCTCCTGGCCCAAAGAAAGATTACGCCGCTGCATTTGGGTCCTTGCAGTCGAGATATGGAACAGGCGGTTATGCCCCTAACCCTAAACCCACGAGGTCCAAGCCCGTTTCTACCGCCCCTGCGATACCGGAAGGCTGTCAGTGACTAACTCAGCTTATCTTATCCTGAGCATATACCGGTTATACAACCGATGCCCGTGTGAATAAGAGTCGGCGTTGCCAGATGGATGAACATATTAGCCTTAGCGTAGGGCTCGAGTAGAGTTAGGAGAATAGAGATTAGTCCGAAGCTAAGGCTTAAGGCCGTATAATACATGGTTTATATACTGTTTGGGCTCCGGTCTAAGAATAGATAGTCCGTGCGTTAGCAGAGCGCTAACGCGTCATATGCATAAGTAAAGTCGTTCTGTACACTACGTGGAGGTCCATCTGTGGGTCCTGGTGGTTAACGAGCGAGTATCGCGAGTTAAACGCGTGATAGATAATCGAGCAGATTAGATATTATGGAAAAATCATGACATTACCCCCTTCTTAAGGTTGTCGTCCCGACAACATCGCAATACTGTCTTCTTGGTGATTTTCCCAGTATTCTTCGATGAGTTCTTGACAGTTCGGGAGTTCTGACTCCTTTTTCCACTGGTTTTCCTCGTAGGGCTGGTTTTTCCATTTGACTAGGTACTTCCAGTGCCCTCGTTCGCGTCTTGCCCCTAGGAGTTCTTCGACTTCTAGTTCTTCGAACCCATCTATGATGTCGGGGGGCGGAGGGAGTGGCATTTCCTGGTTAGGGAATGCTGGTGGAGTGTAGGGGGTTAATAATATTTTGTTAAAGACGTTATGAATCTTCCAGACAGCGGGGAGCTTTAGGCGGTATGCCGAGGCTCCGACTTTGGCTTCGACCTCAAAGGGTCCGTAGCGCTTGTCGTCTAGCTTCTTTGTCGGTCGATTCGTCGTTATATGCGTTGATTCCACCCAGACTTTGTCTCCAGGTTGGAATTCCGTCTTTTCTTCGTTCTTCCGGTCGTACTGCTTCTTCATCTGCTGGTTGGTCTTTTCCAACGATTCAGCGGCTAACTTGCGGGCCTTCTCTAGTTCGGCTATGAACATGTGGGTCGCGGGACGGGCTTCTTTGGAAGCGTGAGCGGGCCTTACGGCTACATCCTTTCCGTAGTTCAGGTAGAAAGGGGAGTATCCCGTCGCAGTATGCACGCGGTTGTTGTGCTGGAATGCTGCGATAGGGAGCCACTCGCTCCAGTCATTCTGTCGGTACTTGATGAACATTCGGAGGTACTTCTCGAGTTCTTGGTTGACCCGTTCGGTCTGTCCATCTGTTTGCGGATGGAACGCGGTCGACATGTTGGGCGTGATGTTCAAGCCCTTGTAGAGTTCCTTGATGAATCCTGAGGCGAATTGAGCGCCTCTATCCGAGATAATCTTCGATGGCATGCCGTATCGGCAGAAGACTTCGTCTCGGAGGATTCGTGCCCAGCCTTCGGCTGTCAGTGTCCCGTGGCAGGGTACAAAGATTGCCGCTTTGCTGAATCGGTCTACTATGACGCAGATGGCGTCGTATCCTTGCGAAAGGGGTAGCCCGACAATTAAGTCGGTGCTAATGATTTCCCACGGGCATGTGGGGACTTCGTTCGGGTTCAAGGGCGCTTTCCTTTTCGCGGTCCTTGGCTTTGTGCGTTGGCACACTTCGCATCCTGCGACGTATGCCTTCACGTCCTTCTTGAGGTTTGGCCACCACCAGTCCCTTAGGACTAGGGTTTCCGTCTTACTTGCGCCGGGATGGCCGGCGGTGATGTGGTCGTGACATTGGGCTATGACCTGCCCACGGAGTTCTTGATCTTTCGGTACGTAGACTCGATTTCTGAAGTATAGGAGTCCGCCTTCTTGCGTTACTCCCCGTTCATGCGTCAGGGACGAAGCGATATGAGCATCCCAGGTTTTTCGATCCCTGAGTATGCGCCTAATCTTATCGTGAACTTCTCCGAGCGTGGGCATGACTAGGGCGCGGAAATGTTCCGGTTTGAGGACCGTCACATCCTGGTTGTCGTCCGCGCCTTGGTCGTGGTCTGCTCGTCGACTTAATAAGTCGGCCTTCTTGTTCGCTGTCCCTGGCTTGTGGTGCAACGTGAAGTGGTACTCCGCAAGCTCCATTACCCACCGCGCTTGTCTGCGGTTGAGCTTTTGAGGTTTACGGAAGTACTGGAGGTTCTGATGATCCGTCCATACTTCGAATACTTCTTGGGTGCCCATGAGGTAGTGGCGCCACTCGTCTAAGGCTAGCATGATGGCTAGCAGCTCCTTGTCGTAGATTTCATAATTCCGCTCGGTGGCGGAGAGGGCTTTGGACATGAAGGCTACTGGCCTCCACTGTCCGTCGTTGTTCTGGCTGAGGACTGCGCCTATTGCTCCTTCGCTGGCGTCTGCCTCGATTCTGAATTTTCCGTCGGGTGACGGCATAGATAGGACTACGTCCTCTTTCATGGCATTCTTGATGGCCGTAATGGCTTCGTCTTGTTCTTTGGTCCATTTCCACGGTACTTTGCCGGTGAGTTTGGTGAGTGCTTTCACCTTCTTGGAGTAGTTCTTGATGAACCGGCGGTAAAAGTTGGTGAACCCTAAGAAGCTTTGTAGCTCTTGCTTCTTTGTGGGTGTCGGCCATTCGAGAATGCCGGCTACCTTTACCGGGTCCATCCGGATCTTTCCTTCGCTGATGATTACGCCCAAGTACTCTGTTTCCAGAGTCTCGAACTCGCACTTTTCGGGTTTTAAGAACAACTTGTTTTCTCGCAATATTTGGAGAACCCGGCGCGTGAGCACACGGTGTTCCTGCTTGGTCTTGCTGAAAATCAATATGTCGTCTAGGTAAACCGTGACTTTTCCTTCGGTGATGAGATCCTTGAATAGATCGTTCATCATGGTTTGGAACGTGGCGGGCGAATTAGTTAGCCCGAAGAACATTACTAGCGGCTCGTACAGGCCGCGGTTCGTGCGGAACGCCACTTTGAACTCGTCTCCTTCTTTGATGCGTACATTGTTGTATCCCCATCTGACATCGAGCTTAGAGAAGTATTTGGCACCCTGGAGCTTGTCCATAAGGTCGCTGATCAAGGGGAGTGGATACCGGTTCTTGATCGTCATCTCGTTCAGTTTTTGATAGTCCTGGACTGGTCGCAACTTCCCATCCTTCTTTTTGACGAAGAAGAAGGGGGAGGCCATCGGCGACTTGGACGGTCGGATTCTGCTGGTTGAGAGGTTCTCTTCGAGGAACTTGTCCAGCTCTTCTTGTTCCTTGGGGTTCAACGGGTACGTCTTGCAGTCGAGACTGGCTTTGGCGTTCGGGATTAGCTCAATGGCGTGGTCCCATGGCTTTCGCGGCGGGAGCTCGTCGAAGTTCTCCTTTGAGAAGACATCTTCGAAGTCTTGGGCCCACTCAGGTACTATTTCTTCAAAAGACTTCGCGGTTTTGCCGGCATTGGCTTTAGCTGCTAAGTCGTTGGCTTTAGATCCCATTGCGCGGATCTTGACTTCTATTTCTTCGCTGCAATCCACCATTAAGATGCGATCACCTGCTTCTACTTCGTCGCCCCATCGGGCTTCCGGGTCTTCGTCAGGGAGGTGGAACGGAATGTTCCTGCAGTGACACCGGACTAGGGATACCTCGCCTGTTTCCCAGTTGACTAAGGGATTGTGGCGTTGGAGCCAATCATGTCCGAGGAACATGTCGGCGGTACCTAAGTCGGTTACGGCTAGGTCAATTCGTTCGGTGTGGTTGCCGATAATGATTCGCGCGTCCACATGTTCCTTGATGTCGCCTCCGACATTTCGGGTTCCGTCAGTGTTATAGACGGGGGTGGCGAATGCGTTCTTGACCGTGTTGAGTTCGTTGGCGATGACGAATTTGCTGTTTATGACGCTGTGCGTGCAGCCGCTATCGAGCAAAGCCTTGATATCGAACCCCTTGCGGGTGTCGGTCGTTTCGAGTCTGAGTTTGATCATTACTGATCGTCCTGGTCGGCCTCGGATATACTTCGGGGCCTGATGTAAGTCATGGAGCCAGCTAACGATGTTCTCGTAGCGCTCCGATACAAAGACGTCTGGGCCGACTATGTCGGTGACCATGGCGTCGTCCACTTCGTTCCTTCTTTTTGGGTGAACCCAGTCCTTCAGGATGGCTACTCGCTCTTCGTGCGACTTAGCGTCCCGAATCCGCTGTTGCGTCCAGTCGGCCGTGAAGGGCTTTGACCAGACGTGGACCAGCGGCCTCGTCGGTACCTGTCTAGGTTCCATAGGAACCACGGGTGTTTCCACCAAGGTGTTGCCGCCTTGGGTAGCCGTGCTATCGGCTCCCTTGGTTGGGCGTCCTGCCTCCGGTAGGGGAGGGCTTTTTCGCTTCGGGGATGACCCGCATGCGACTGGCTTCGCAGTTTCCTGCCTGGCGCCAGCAGCCATCCAACGTCGGTACGAGGTGTCGTCTTCCTCGTCCGGGACTTCTATCATAACAACGGGGCGTGAGTTGGAGATGGTGGTGGCGGAGCTTACCGAGCTGCGGCGTGAGCCGTATCTTGAAGGGGCCTCGCTTCTCATGCCCGACGATTGGCTGTCGCTGGAAGCCGCGCTTGAACCGTCGATTGAGAACCTTTCGTCACTGTCTTCGGTCGGCCTCGGGCTCGCTGCCCGGTCTTCGGCCTTGGCAGGCGCTTGAAGACTCCCCGACTGTATCTCGTCGACCGTGCCCTGCTTTTCAGCTGGCCCCGACCCGAAGGTCAGTATCGAGCCGCCAGCGCCACCTGGCAGGCTACCGGAGGGCGGGGGTGCGATCCTTGCTCCTTTGCCGTCGAGTGACTCGCCTGATGTCTTGCCGCCTGGGCCCTTGGGCTCACCATGCTCCCCGTTCTGTCCGGGGATTGTTGAAGTCGTGCCGTCGACGGGCGCATCCCGTCGCTTGTGGTCTCCTGACCGTCGTTCGTTCGTTCTGAAAACCTTGAGCTGTCCTGGGAGGACCCCCTCAGATGTGCAATGCGGCTTATACTGTGAGATCCCGGGCAAAGATCCCAAGTGGGACTCAGCTACCGGGGAGAGTATCGTCCCACTCTCCGTCGGGGTGTTATCCGGTTTGTCGGACCTACCTGATTCGGTTTCTATCTTGCACTCTTGCACATGGAGGAGGGAATATTTATTCGGACTTCCTACAGACAATGCATCAGTTTTTAAAGGTCCTGCCTTGTGAGAGTGTGAAATGTGAAGAGGGGCCAGTGCAGACGAATCTACTGCCCGGCCTCATCTTTTACCTCTTCGATCTTTGTCGTGGACGCCGTGTCTTCTGTGGCTGGTCCTTCGAGAAGCTTCGTTTGGCCTTCCCAGTAATCTCGGATGGCCCGTACTTCTGCCGCGGGCTTCTTGCGTCGCGGCTTCTTGCAATCCTTGCTCAGGTGCCCTTTCTCGCTGCAGTTGTAGCAGCGACCCTCGGATCGGAGCTTGCCGATATCCATGGGTTGGCCCTGGCCGCCGTACGTCGTTCCAGTGCTAGTCTTTTTGTCACTGGTCGGTGGTCCACTCGATTTCGAGCTGGAGGCATTCTTGCTGTTCTGCTGGTTGCCGGACACTCCGGCGGCTTTGCTGAGGCGGTAGCCGAGGTCCATGTTGAGGAGCCGGCCCTTCCAGTCTTCGTACGTCTGGGGTCGACGGGCATCATTCTTGTAGATGATCTCCTTCGACGTCTGTCTTGCTGCTTTTCGGATCTGTGAAAGCATCATGAGCAGGTGGTGCAGCACACCCGCTTCATATGCGAGTTCTTCGAATCTTTGGAAGAACTTCTCGCCGTCAGGGAAGTCCTTCTGGTGGAGTTTCTCCCATTGGTTCTGCTTCAACTCCGTGTCGGAGTCTTTGTGGAAGCGGTTTGTCAGCTGAGCCTTGAATGCTTCGTACTTCGGGTAGTTGACCATTTGATTGGTCGGGTCGGTGAGGTCGGGTATTTGGAGGTTCCACCAATTCATGGCGTCACCATCCAGTCAGTTCACGCAGAACACTACCTTGAAGGAGTGCTGCTGGAAGTAGGCCTGGTGGGCCTGGAAGGTCATTTCGCACTGGGCGAAGAACCTTTTCAAGTCGTCTGACTTGCCGTTGAAGGGGCTTACGTCCCTGAGCAACTTCGGCTTCAGGGTTCCGTAAGGGTCTGTCTGTCCCTGGGCCAATACCCAGGGTGGGGGTGCGTCTGGCGCCGGTTGCTGTGGGTACGTGGGCAGTTGAAAGAACTGCGGTGATGGAACTGGGGGTTGCGGGGGGTTTGCCGGTGGAGTTCCTGCGCCTGCCATGAGCCGACTTCCTGCCTTCTGTGTTGGAACGGGCTTTGCGCCAGCCATTCCGAATGCGACTGGGGTGGTCCAGGGCTTTGGTGGGTTCCAGGCCGGCTTGGTCCTCATGTTGATCGGCGGCGGTGCTTGTGCGGCGCGGGGGATGTAGCCCATCGGGACCTGTATTGGTTCCTCCCGGTGGTACCGGTTCCAGAGGATGGCGGCTTCTTTCGTTGATTCTTGCTGGATTACCTGGGCCGCCAAGGCCGGGTATCCGTCTGCTTCGTATCTCACGTACTGTGCTCCCGCGTCAGAAGTCAGGAATGAGATTTCATTCGGCTTCTGTTCCGCTACCCAAAGGTAGAGCTCTCCCCAATTCATCTCACTTGGCAGCTTAGCGCGCTGCTTGCCAGTTCTCGGCGGACTCGGTGATCTGGAGTCGGCTGACTGCCGGCTCGGGGGTCTGTGGTGCGTGTGCCGCGGCGAGGGCGTGTATGCTGGGCATTACTGGACAAAAATGTGAGATCTCGCGAGGGCATGCAAGGCCTCACGAGATCTCGCGGGATCTCGCGAGGGCACATGAGATCTCGCGAGGGAGCAAGAGATCTCGCGAGGGAGCAAGAGATCTCGCGAGGGAGCAAGAGATCTCGTGAGATTGAGAGAGGGAGACTCCTTCCACACCAGAAACACAACCAACCAAGGTGCTTTGAATGTGACCGGAGGGGTGACGCCTACTTTGGGCCACCACCCCCGCACCCCCCTGTAATAAATAAATTCATTATGTTTATTATGCCAAAAAAAATTGCCTCAGCGCTCCATGAGGTGGCTGGCACTGCCACAGGTCTCAACTTCTCTCCTGGAACATGACCACCATACTAATTGAGCGGGTCAACAACTCATGGGCTGAGCTCTGCCACTCTGTCAACCGCATGCTTCAGGCTGGGAATGGTGATCCCCACCGTATTCAGCTCCAGATGAACGATCTTGCCTTGTGGGAACAATATTGGACAGAGGTTCATCTTTATGTAAACCATGATGATCAGCTTTTTCACTCACATGTTACAGAACCAGGTGTATTTCTCTGATGAATACGTCACAATTATCAATACCGGACTGAACGCTATGAGATCCTCCTTGACAGCAGCATTATTCATCTCTAACGATCCACCCACCAATCCACCTCTGCTACAACCCAAGTCCAAGGTAGTATACACCGGGAGGAAAGGCCGACCACGCGCTGGTATTGACCCCACCATACTAGGGTTGCTCACTCAAACCCATGGTTCCGCTGCCCGGATTGCTGACCTCTTTGGCACACATCCTCGGACGGTAACCCGCCATCAGCAACGTGCTGGACTCAAGGGTGCTGGACACGCACCTTTTCAAATGGTTGTAGATGCCAATGGGCAAGAACACCAGATACATAGACCAACCAGACCGAAAATGTCGGATATTTCCGATGAGGAGCTTGACCAGCTTATCAATGGAATTGTAGGTCGCTGTCCAGGATATGGACGTGGCCAGATCAAGGATGCGCTTGATCGCCTTGGTCATCGTGTTTGTCGCCAACGTATCGATGCATCCAAAAAACGAGTCCACGGCCCGAACCTCACTTTCGGCCAGCGACTGCTTGCCCGAAAGAACTACTCTGTGCCCGGTGCTAACTCCATGTGGCACCATGATGGTAATCATCGTGGGTTGCACCTTTCATTTACTGCTAAGACTGTTAACATCCCAGTTAGGGCTCATCCGGTGGAAGATGCTGCTTCATATCTTTGTTGACGGCAAAACTAGGGTCGTCACAAACATCCGTGCAAGCAATTCCAACCGACCATACATTGTCTTGATGGTTTTTTTGGATGCGACACTGACCTGGGGTGTTCCGAAACGCTTACGGGGTGACCATGGCGTCGAGAACCTATACACCGCTCAGTGGATGGAGAATTACCGAGGGGTGTTAACGAATCCTTACATCTGGGGCCGGTGAGCTTGTCTTTTTTCCATTGAAGACCGTCCATGTCACTGAACCTTCCCCAGGTCTGTTCACAATACCCGGGCAGAACGGATGTGGGTAGAGACATCACGAAGTTGGTGCGACCACTGGTACAACTTTTTCATGGAGCTCGAAGCCAGCTATGGTCTGGATCATGACAAGTCCACGCACATTTGGTTACTGCAACGTCTTTTCCTCGCGACAATTGATGAACAAGCACGTCTTTGGGCTGATGATTGGAACAATCACAAAATTCCGTTGGAAGGCAAGCGTCCAGAAAGCCCATACAATATGTGGATTGAAAGTCAAATCATGGATGGTTTCCGAGGCCTCGAACATGTTTCCCCCACTGACCCACGTCGTTTGGATCCATTTGCCGCCGTGCCTAACATGGGGGTTAACCGTGACATCCTCACTCTCTTAGAACAACGTCATCGGTCCCTCACGGCTGAGGTCCTTGCTCACCTGGATGATGGCAGGGGAAATGTCCCACTGCCTCAGAACTGTTAGTTTCTCTGTCAACAGCTCTACAGACTTTACTGACCACTTTCGTTGAAGTTCCGGCAGACTCGTTGGCATATGTACCCTGTGAACCTCCTAACTGCCCACTGACACCGGAGGAGGTAGATGTGCTTGACCGGACCATTGCAACCAGTCCGGGAATGGGCGATGACACTGATGCGGGCCGGCGCGTACTCTGGATCCATGCCTTGCAAACACTCCACGCGATCATGGCTCATCGACTCGCTTGACTCATTGTAGTGGTAATTTTGCCCATTGTTAATAACTTCACGTGAAATATGCAATCAATGAGGTGTATTGTGTGACGTGATACGATGTGCACGAACGATCCTTCGTGACGTGACCAACAAGGTGGTCTGTCACGTCACGCATTCTGAAAATCGACCAGAAGGATCTCCGCTTCGTCTAAAAGTTCCGCTCGAACGAGGCCATTCATGCCGTCCTTAATTGCATTAAGCAATTCCGCGTGAACCCAATTGTGAGTCAAAGTGAATTCGAACTCTTCGTCATCAACATGTCCATACGCCGTAAGGTCATGCAGAATTTCAGTGAGATCGATGCAGGCCATGGCCTCCAGAGCATCCGACAATTCATAATCAACGTTGACAATGCAACCGCCCACGTTGTCATGGATTGCAGGCAGAAAAACCATTCTACCAACACCCTCAGGCTACAACGCGCATGTCAGGTCAGAGACATGCACAAGAGGACATCATTCTACGCACCAAGGGACCCCTCCATACTTTGCAAAAGAACTATGGCACACAGTCAGTGAGGGCACATCGAAACGAAAAAAAAAAAACACGGACCTTGATCTTCGCCGGCGCCGCAGGATTCATATGGGGAAGGGCTGCCGCATGTAGCATTTCATAGCGCAAGGATGTCCATTCAAGCGAACGAACACCTGGAGGGTAGGCCACCACCCGGTTCCAGTCGCCATGTGGATGACCAGTAGTAATGAGGTATGTCGACAACACCTTCTTCAGCCCATCCAGCAGACATTCGTAGTTCTCTGACTCTTGCGCCGTATGAATAGGATGCAGAGCAAATGTCAAATTGGGCAGGATGTCGTTTTCCACCGAAGGGATTCCCTGAAACCGACCGATTGATCTATGAAGAAACTCATTAGGTCACTGTGAGACTAATTGGCATGTCAACTCACGAAGGAAGTGTATGTGTCTGCTGAATAGCCGCATTTACGATGTCTATCATGGTTAAGGAAGACATGATTTAGTAGGAAAGGGACAAGTACTCCTAAGTTCCTGTGCTTTAAAATGGCGAACAGTTATTTGATTTGCTAGTCAAATTAAATAAGTCTAATCAAATACAAGGATGCTACTGATTTTTCAGATTGCACTTGAGCAACTCCTCGGCTTTCTTTAATGAAATGTTATTGGTAAGATGAAGCAACTCCGCCAAAGTGGTCGGCTCAGCATCGGCTTCACCCAACCGTAGAGGCACTATCTGCCACGCAATGAGCATATCTAAAATTTTTGACCGATCCCGGTCATAATCTGAGTCGCCAAACGTGGTTGCACTCAGCTCCTTAGACAGTTGCTGTACACGATTCCAAAAGGTCAGATAGCGCTCAAACGTTTTCGGTGAGCGTTCGAAAATGGTCATTTTGTGGACCCCCACTCGGGCCTTCAACCAAGCGAGCACTCCTGGAAGTCGGCCATCCTTCCCCATACCCAAGTGTTTTTTCCCTGGAGTATTGATCTCGCGGGCGATGCCCATGACAGCGGTTACTGCAGCATAAACCTTGAATGCTTCATTGTAGGACTCATCGAAAAGAGATGCCATAGGTTTGATCGACTCGAGGAACAATCTGTCCCAGGCGACCCATTGCGCCATATCGTTGGTCGGCGAGGCAGTCGCAGGAGCGTTGAGGGCAGTGGGAGCGCCGGCTGTGGCGGGCAGACACGGACTGTGAACGGCGCGGGACGTTCTGTGGACGTAAATGACATAGATTTCCTCACTGGGGAGCTGGGTTTCCTCCGCTACCATCACTGTCTCTGGACAAGCCCTACTGTGGCGCAAAGGAGTGTTAAAGTGCGGGCTTTCCTGGCACAGCACGTCGTCAAGGGTTGAAATTTCCCGGAACGAGAGATCGTCACCCCCCCCCCTTACACAGAGGCAATGGGCGCGTGGATGTGGAGACGGTGAAACAGCTGTGGTCTATATCTCTAAGGACTCGCCCCGCCCGTCCTCCATGCGCCAAAATATGCGTCAGGGTTTCACCTGCATTGTAAATATGAATACAGGATGTGCGTGCACACAAGGCCCAGACTTCACAGCTTACCTATTGATGCTCTCGAGACAGATACATCGTACTCTATATGGGGGCGTTCCAGCCCGTCAGCACCCTGCATGGAGATATAAACATTAATTTTGCCACTGGAAATCCAATGAGTAGCCAATCCTTTCCCTGGGAGCCGCATACATACCACATTCCCATAGCTGGACCGTCCACACCACCCTCCACAAATTGCCCCTGCTTTTCCAGTTCATCACCCCCCGACTCTTGCGCGTATCCGGTTGAAAGCCCATGTGGACCACGAGTTAGGAAGAGATTCCCCGGGAGCGCTGAGAGACCAGCTTGATCGGCGGTCGCTTGGGTCAGGTCTTGGCCAGGAGCGCCTGCGCTAGGTTGAAGAGAAGGTACATTTAAAAGTGCCCAGTTACGCTGGGCGTTGGCTTGCCTCATGGCTGGTACATCAACATGTCCTGGTTATTGAAAAGTCAGACTTTATAGTGAATTGTATGGTCAGCAGGACAGAATCACCTGGACTTAGGATGTCTTCGTTGCATGACTCATCTTCGTTCATATCAGACAAACTGTCTGAAGAATGTCCTTCAGTTGCGACAGCATACCGAACCCGCTGTTTATAATTACACACCTTCTGTGAACATCAACGTGAACGGACGTGCCATGAAAGAATTTGGATAAGCCTACCATAGTTATCAGAACCCCCACTCTCGCTACCATCGCTATCCGGCAGATAGCTTGCAATCGTCGACGATGCATTAGGATCGTCATTGGGGGTGTCTTCCCCAGTAGCTGCCTGTGGATCGCTGGGCCGCAGAGCATTGGGCGCTACACTGGTGGCTGCAACTGTCTCTCTGAATGAGTAGGGGTAGGTGGCAAAGAGTACGGCGTACCAGATTGGCGTTGTCTCTTGAATGCTAAGCCTATGTCAGCCAAGTCTTCTTCTTCCAACCTCGCCTTGCGTCTGACTGTCTTTGGGCTAGACAAGATGACCACCGGAGAAGGGGCCCGACGCTGCAACGGAGGATCGCCTATGGTAACTGTGCCTCAGTACATTGAAAAAACCCACAAATTGTACTCGAAATACCTTCATGTCTGTGGCTTTGTGGCAATTGCGATAGTCGTCCTGTTCTTGTACGCTTGGCCAGCGACATGGTGGTAGCCAAGGGTGCGTCAATCTCCTGCTTCGAACTCAAGATCGAGAAAAGGAGACAGTCGGAACGACAGGGCGTCAGAGTGGGTCGTACCCCTGTGTTTAGTCACGGAGTGTCACGGAACCTGGTGGTCGGTCACGTCACACACTTTTTCGGAGAAGATTACATTTAATATCAATCTATGTGATCTATTTACACCTTAGTTTCGAGGTCCTTTGAACACCTATGCGTTAGGAAATGTAAAATATCCAAGCGGAAGCGATCTGCAAAATCTGCGCTTGACCAAAACTCATCCTGTGCCGACGGTGGTTTTCCATGCTGCATCAGAAACCAGGCAAAGGCAACGGTGTATACACCGCAGTTGATGGAGTCATTCTGCCTAGGCACATTCTATGGAAGAACACAGGTGAGCATCCTTATGCCAGGAAATTTGAGAAAAACCTAACGTCGGATATTCTGAAGTGAAAAGGTGTTACGCTTCCGGATGCGGCGCGCTCAAACTGTGACCAAAGTACCTAAGCGAGGGATGCAATGTTCAACACCAGTATTCATTTATTTTAAAATGGAACATACGTTGTATGTGTGCGTTGCCGAGTGCTCACGCGTCCCCAGACTATCATAGCACACTATTCTTCGGGTCCAGAGATTGAGATGGAACAGGAACCAATGGTTGTCTTCATGTATCGGGAGTATGAAGTCTGACTTGCCCAGTTCGGTGTAGGCCTGCGTACATTGATAGGTCAATTCACGCAGCTGTTTTTCAGGTACTTACCTTCATGATGTTCTTGTAGGCCTTACTTGCAGCGTTCACGGAGGCGAGCGCCAAGGGTTCTGCAGTGCCCCATGAAGAATACTCTTGACACAACAGCTCAAAGGTGACAGCGACAACACCGTCGTCGAGCCAGGATTTGCGGAGCTTGATCAACCTGCCCAGAGACTTTTTTTCTAATGGGGTTGAGACTCCTTGGAAACGCCAGCAAGATTCCGGATTGGTATCCAGCAGGGATGTCACACACTTCAGATTGTTAATAAGGTGACCAAGCTGGAATGGTACTTCCAAGCTCACCTGTAACAAATCGCATCGTGAGCCTTCGGTATTTTGGATGGCAACTAGAGGTTGCTGTTCCTTGAGGTAGCTCTGCAGTCCTGTCTTCATGTTATCTCGCCATTGGAACAGGTCCTCTATCGACTCCAGCTTGGGCTCTTCGTCCTCGTCACACACTTCAATTACATCGTTGCCGGAAGTGTTGGACACACCCGCGGGCGACTCCGGCTTAGGCTCTTCTTCCTCATCACTAACATCAACTACATCGTTGCCGGCAGCGTTTGGCGCAGCCGCGGGGGTTTCAGGCATGGGCTCTTCTTCCTCATCACTAATATCAACTACATCATTGCCAACAGCGTGTGGCACAGCCACGGGCGGTGCTGGCATGGGATGTGTTGCCCCGCCGAGTTGCTGGTGTTCGGGTGGTTGCTCTGTATCATCACGAGCGAGGGCGACGTTCATCTCGTCACCTGTGATGATCCGTAGGAGCAGGGGCGGTGCGGCACTAGTTGCAGTCAGCCCAACGACAATGTCAGCGGTTTCGTTGATAAGTTCCCTGCGATCGGTCACGTCGGACAAGGTCTCAACCCGCACGCGCTTTGATGTGAAAGGCCCATCTCCCGCAGACGCATCGGGTGCGCGTTTGCGGGTTGGAGGGTGCTCGATACCCCTGGCCGACCCTTCGTCTGTCGGTTCTTGTGAGAAGGCTTCACGATTGATGAAACGATGGAAAGTGTTGTCCAATTCACCTTCAACCAAATCCACCTCCGAGCGGCCCAGCTGGTCCACCAAGTCTGCAGTTCCTGTCGAACCCTCGGACATCAAATTTGGATCGTCTGCGGTTTCCTTCTCGCGACGTAGTCTCTCCTCCAGCAATTCCATTTCGAGATCGAAACGTGCCCCTGGTGAAAGGCATTCAAGTTCTTCTTCCGTCGGCCTGTCCACCTGCGCTCTGATGGCTGATTTGGAGTTTACCAACAATGTAGTCACAGTTGCTGTCAATCCTTCATCCGAGACACTCCGACGGTGGCTCAGTTCGACATTGGGGCTTACTTGCCATGTCGCTTGGCTAGCGCCTTCTTGGGCCTCTAAGTAGCTGCCATCACTGTTGTTGTCATCATCGTCTGCATCCTCTCCGTCGTGTTGGATCTCTGAGTAGCCGCCAACACTGCGGTCTTCATCATCGTCTGTGTCCTCTCCGCGAGTATGTATAAAGGGAGGAGCCGGGGTAATGTCATCATCCAGTGCGTATGTGCCAGGCGACGGCGTACGGATAGCTGTCCTGTCTCTGCTTTTTGGACCTAGGTTGCGCCACACTCCGGGAGCTATTGTCGGATCCTTCATCGGTACTAATCTCTATTGGGCGTAAACGCTTCCTGGCGAGCGCAGGGCCATCTTCTTCCACTTCCGATCCCGAACTGGTCAGTCTCTCAGATTCAGATACTCCTGAGCCTTGGGCCCGACCTTGTCTTCGAGGACTGGGCATGGGCTTTGGCTGCAGGTCGGCAGCCGGAGATTTCAGGTCCTCAGTCTCCGACAAGCTGGTCAGCGACGAGGAACTCCCAGACGAATCACTTTCCTCTCCTTCTCCAGGAATGTCCGCGTAGGCAAGAATGGGCACCTCGGCCGGCAAATCTGCAAAGGCTGTCAGCTTGGGACACACGAACAAGTCTTCGAAACGCGCCTTTGGCTCTCCTGATCCCAAACGGGATATCCCAAAAGAGGCTTTCCTCTGGACGACGGTTTTGCTTGTGCTGTTCCCGTCGTAGCTCATTACCAAACGCTTGATCGAACGCCGACATCACATCGCTGCGAAACCAGGTACGATGGAAGCGGTCTTCACTATCGAGAGCCTTGTAAAGGGTACAATCTTCGACTGACGCGTGGTAGTCCAGGAGAGCCTGCCCAAACTGCTGCGCCGAGAACTTGGCAACAACATATATCTCGTACACGTTTTCACTCCCATTCAGACCGGTCAGCACAAGACGTTCGTTCGCCCAGGATACAAGCTCCCAATACTGTGAAAATGCAAATCGTAGGTCGTCCCAATATTGGTCTTGCCGTCGAGAGAGTGCAGGCAGATAGATCAGCAGGTTACCCAACGCACAGACATCTAATAGGCCCTCTCTCGTTTCAATATCTGGTACATGGCCGTCATGCTCTGGGAGATCCGGTCAATCAATCGAACGAAATGTCATACTCAGAACGTACCTTCAAGGTTCTCACCTGCCGTTATCACTTTTTTCCAGTAGGCCATCAAACGGAGCAAAAGAACTCTCATGTCCTTGTGCTCGACATTTGTGATAGCCCAAGAGAGAAAGGCTGTATGAACCCAGCCCATCACCACCGAACGTATCGCTGAAGCGGGAAAGAAATGCTGTCCCCAGACTAGGGAATTGGACTCCGTGGCCACGGCGTGCAGCGTGTTCGGACGTTGAAACCTGTGCAACCAGTCGGAATGTATCAGTGAGGCTCTCGGGGGGGGAGTGCCTTTCAAGTACATACCACAGTGTGCCCGGCTCGACCAACACAACCTCGCATTGATATACGTCAGGGTTGACTTTGCTATCCGCCTGGAAGTCTCGGACAAAGGTATCCCAGGTTTCACCCCTTTCGTCTTCCTGGCGCTTGCTGATTACAAACCAGATCTTGCGTCCCGCGAGAGTTTGAATCTTAACCGCTGAACCACCGAAGTCGGAGTGAGGTGGAGTGATAGCACCGGCAACCGAAGCCAATCCCCAAGAGAGGGCAGCCGCAGGGAATGGTGCGGCGAGGAGGTCACTGCCAATTGAGCGAGTGACCTTGCATGCCTCCAAATGGGAGGCCGCCTCACTGAAAAAAGTGAGTACACCTTAGGCATGGATAAGGGAGTGCCCTACTGGAACAATGGACTCTGGAGGGTAGTATCGGGCATGGGAAGGGTCAGAGCATTCAAGACCCGGCCTTTCTTGCCTTTCGAGCCCTCGTTCAGGATGGTTTGAAGCGTGGAGGTTATTATGACAGGGGGCCTGGCCGATCTGGGCGAGGCATCCTGTGACTCGCCGTACGGGTTCTACCAGTAATCACATCGAAAGTGGGTAATCGTGGGTGAAACAAAGAGAACTCATACCGTGCACTTCGATTGGCGTCTCTAAATCACCCAGTTCTCTGGCAGTCCAAGGGTTCCATCCCCATTTTCTTGCCTGCCGTGGAACGTCGGTCACTAAGACACTCCGCTGCCGAAAAAGAGGTAGGATCTTGACTGTCTCTGAATACCGCACGTGCGCAATTCGAGACGAGGCGTCAGTGCAATCCAGCCAAGCCGGGTTTTCCCCCGGTGTGTCAGTTCGACACGCGAGGAGCGACTCTAGGAGTTCTCTCTCAAAGGGATCCTTGCTCCAGAGGTCAGTCTCCAGGATACCCTCAGGGAGTCAGGCACTCACGGATGCCTTCAGACAATCAATCTCGTATTTGACCCATCTATTCTCTGAGACACTAAACACATCGACGCAGACGGGAGAATTACATCTGTCAGTGAGGCGCGGATCAGGTGGCGGTGTGGAGGGGCGATCGGAGGAGGTTGGCGCACTCCGAAGACTCAATGACTGCTCAGCTCGTGCCGGGCGACGAACAGCACTCATAACGGGGCCTTTGGTGCGGTTAACCTGGAGGAATCCATGCCGCCAGGTGCTATCTTCATCGTCGGCACCATTACGTGCGTACGCCAACAGCTCACTCTTGGACAACCTAAGTGGGGGAGGCTTGTGACGTGTGACCTGATTCGAACCTGAGGCGCTAACAGAGGCGAGAGGGGTGTCCGACTCATCGTCCTCAATAACATTCTTCTTGCTCTTTTTCTTGGTCTTCTTCTTCTTCCTTGGGGCGGGTTTCTCTGTGCTGGATACGTCGTCCAGTTCATCCGCCTCGTCCTCAGCACTCTCCTTGCTCCTTTTCTTGGTCTTGTTCTTCTTCTTTCGAGCGGGTTTCTCCTCTGATATGCCCTCCTGTTCGTCCGCCCTGTCCTCAGCACTCTCCTTGCTCTTTTTCTTCGTCTTCTTCTTCTTCTTCTTCTTGGGGGTAGATTTCTCCTCGACTGATATGTCTTCCAGTTCGTCTTCCTCGTCCTCAGTCATTGCGGTGGCATCCAGGGCGCCGCTAGGGGTAGAGGATGTGGTCTCTACGGTGGCTGCTGCGCCCGACGCCACTGTAATTGAGGTGGTCCCAGACCCCTTTGGGTGCCTCAAGCGTGCCGTGACGTCAAACCACGGCGTCGCATTGGGGACACCTGACGCGCCTTCCAGTTCGGCCTGATGTATACGAAGAAAACAGACAAGGCCATGCTCCGCTTCAAACGTTCCACTAGCAACGCCTAATAGCAGAGACCAAAGACCTCTCTCAACGTTCCTAAGGACTGCCGGTTTATCTCTGTCATCAAAGCTACAAGAATACTACATGCGACTATGAATGGATGCCAAGGAGTCAAATATAACCACACCCACCAGCAAGGATTGCACCGCAGGTGGGGCTGCGTCTCGCTTCCACTTAAACAAAATAAGGGGAGATATCGTGGCGCATTGGATTAAAGCCAATAGAGCCTCTTTATTTCCAGCAGCGGCGGTGCTAATACTGTCCTGAACTTGATGCCATACGTCAGTCATTCCGTGGCTAACAGCGAACCTGGCCAGCGAGAACGGTCAGCGAAAGGGGTGTATCGTACAGTTAAATCGTTTACATCTGTAGTTTGCTTCCGTAGGCTTCAGGATCACCTCGAGTGCGGCGCATCCACCTGAGCTGCCAGGCCACACCTTCAATAAGATGTAGCACCTTCTCCCAGTAGCTCATGTGGCCACGGCGATTCCATGAGCACGCGGCCTGTAAGTCTTGCCAAAGGGCTTTCTGTTCGGTAGAAAGTTGGGTGCCTTCGGGAAGGCTTGGAAGTCCTGATTCAACGCGACGGCTGTCCTGAGAACGGATGGCGCTTAACAAGACCGAGGGCCACTCTGCAAGGCGGTCTACCCACTATACGCGGCATGAATTTCGAAGGCAGGTAAAAATCCAGAAAATGTAGTACCTGTGTAAATTTGGCTGTCGGCTTGAACTTGGCCTGATAGTCAACGGCAAATTCGCCATCATCGATGCCTTCACAGCGTAAGAGTTCATCAACCAAACGCCAGGATACTAGCGCTTCGACGAGGTCCACCCGTTTTTGGGAGTCCTGGTTTGCGAGCTGATGGAGTGGCTTCACGACTGCTTGAGGCAGTCGAACTAGACCACGACGGTATGCGGCAGGAAGTGATTGAGCCAAATCCTGGTAAATATCGACAGACTCAGTTGTACGTTCCTGAGAGCTTGACAAGGTGATCTGACCTGAATAGAGGTCGAGAATCCTCCCCAAGTTCCCGGTGACGCTACAATGTCGCCGGGCGCATCGGAATTTTCCCCGGCTGGCTCCTCTCCGAGGTGCGAAAGGCATGCGCTTAAGGGAAACGTCAGGAGTCGGGTGCGGTTGTGCAACGGAAGTGACTGAAGCAGTTTCGTTTCTGTGGCTTGCTGCACTGATGTCGGCAGATCAGTGTCCATTTCCCCCAGAGACGCGAAGACAAGAATTGATAAAGGGGACACGGCGACATACGTCTAACCGTGCATGAAGGCGACGCGGTGACAATACATGTCCAACCGCCAAAACTATATCCGTACGGATCGAGAGGGCCACTTCCCCAGGCTTAACAGACGCCAACGCCAAATGGGAGACAGGATCGGATGACACTCACTCATCATCGAATGGGCAGCGTTGGCAGCCATGACGATCCAGCTCCGACGTGGCGGGAAGTAGGCAAAGTCGGTCCTGGCTGCTTCTTTGTCACGACTCAGGTGGCATCGGTCACGTCACTCAGTTGATTACCTTGTGACCTTACCACACAATGTGACGGACCTGCTGGTTCATCACATCACAGCGTCGATGTCATTTGTACTGTGACGGACCTACTGGTTGGTCACGTCACACCCTCTATGTCATGTACGGTCTGTCCGCCGTTCTCTATTCTCCGTCACTGCCGATCCCCAGCTCGACGTCTCAGTCGCTGGTACGCGCTTCAGACGTTTGTCAGCGCTGCTTTCCATCGCGTCTTAAACCTTTCCACCTACGACACCTGTATCTCCTTCCGACTATGTCCTGGAAAAGATCCAACGCCGTGCACTACGGCTGATATGCGCTGCTTTCAAGATAACAACGATTGCACCTTAAGAGCTTGAAGCATCAATCCCTCCTCCCAGCATGCACCTCGACATGTGCACGAGACAATGTGCCATCCGATTCAACAAGCTACGTACGTCCAACCCTATCATCGACCGTCTTGACAACCGGTGGAGAGGCGGAAGAGCTCCTAGCATACCCCCGCCACTCCCGTTTCGTCCTTCCTCTCAATCCCTAAAGACCCTAACTAAAAGGACGTGTCTCCAACAGGCCGCGACATAGACAACCTCTAAGGAGGAACGTCTCTTCCCGTTCTACCAGCCACCGTGGCATGAGTCAATAGACGATTTTAGTGGTCGCCTCCGATCACAGAATCATATTCAATGGAAGCAGACCACGAGTAGCGGTATAGAAATATAGAGTCCAAGAAAAGAAACCCCCATGTTGATAGGCTCTAAGGGAGAATTGGGCAGGTGCTCGAATGGTATCTACATTGATTTTGGGGTGGTAACAACTCATGGTGATGGTGGCACCGGTATCTCTAGGTTCCAAGGCCGCCTGACTGAGCTTGTTCTTATTTTTCTTGTCGGCGGTGTATGACAATCTTCATTTATCAATGGGGTGAATAGTCTCTTTGGCAGTTCTTCTTCGCGGTCGGAATTCACTTTCAGGCAAACTCTCGCACTTGCGCTTCACCCTGCATGGCTCGTGTTTGGACCGCTAAGGTTATTCCATGCCTTGATTACTCCGTTCCTGCATGGGATTGGGATATATAAGTTCAGGTTGAAGCTGCAAGGACGACATCAGCGCCATGGAATCATTTGTACGTCATGAACCGTCTCCCAAGCTAGCGATATCTTGCCTGACACTTTTCTCTCCTTCAGAACACCGGTAACATGAACGTCGGAGTCGGGCATTTCCGTTTGTTGGCAAACGTGTCGACCGTGGAACTTTGCGCCAAGCCCTTCGTGCACCTTAGCAAACATGCCGATCGGATAACGCATTTCTACATGATCCTCGTCTCCTCTACTGGTCTGGCAGGAGCAAGGTGGAGGAGATTGCAGTTGGACGTGACGTCCGATTACCAGCCAGATGGGACGATACCCCAGGTCACGTGAGTACGAGCTCGCATTGCAGGTCAAAGTCTAATCATCCTTAGCGTGACTGAGCGCGACCGTATCCCCTCGGGAACACACATGGGGAGGTTACTGTCATTCGCGATCCTCGACGAGGACGTGTCCGTCGGGCGTCTGCTGGAAATCCTCACCGAGGCTGGCCTGGACAGCGTCACCGTCAACGCCCATGACGCCGCTTGCGGCCGGTTCTGTTTCCGAAGCTTGAAGACGTTTGCGGACGTTGGTCTGATTCGGGGTGATTGGGCCCCAGATGCGTACGAATGGCATGAGGAGATCGGCGTCGCAAGCGCCGAGTTGGGCGTGACGATGAAGGAGGAGGATCTTATCAACCTGTAGAGTGATATGGAACAATGTAGCTGCACTGGACATTTCCGTTTACGCTTCTGGGCGATCGATAGTACCTACAGTCGACTCTGCCCTAACCCACACTTGTAATAACCCGTACTTTGCTGTAACTCGAGAACATCTTGTCAATGTCCGAAAATGAGAGGTTGTCGCTGATTATATTACGTGACACCCCGAATGGAGTACAAACACCGAATTCTGGCAGTCCCCACGGTGCTGGTAAAAGCCGCTCGTTGTACTCAAAGATGGCCTCACAGAATTTGAGGAGCAAGTAAAAACGTGACTCATTGGCTTGTGAACTTGAGACAGTTTTTTGCAAGCCTTTTTGGATGTCAGTCAGGCCTAGAAGAATTTCATTCCATGGAAATGACTATTATTACTGATTATTTCTATTCCCAATCGTTACCACACCTCTACACGATAGCTACATACATAAAATGGATTAATTATCTCATTGAATCACTGAAAATATGTCCTTATACTGGCCCCCCCGTAACCCATACTCTATAATAACCCATAGTTTTGGGGTCCACCGACTGCTATGGGTTAAGGCAGAGGCGACTGTACCTTTGTATACCACTTTGGGACGATGATAGAATTCGGACAAATAATAAAATTGTTTCGACCAAGGCTACAAGCCTGGAGAGCCCGCTATCAGAGGGATATGACGATCAACGTTAGATGATGATCTTCATTACACAGAATAGTAATCGATGAAAAGGTTAGGCCGTGCCCAAATATTGCGGCACTACCATGCTGATCCATTTATATGTGCGGAAGTACGGATCGGCGACGAAGGGGATAATCGCCCACCAAATTGAATCATATTCCGGTCCCCCTTCCCACTTCGCATCAATGACCATGTTCACGTATTCAAACCATGTAGGATAAAACCCCGCCGTCGCGAAATCAATCAGCCAAAGTTGGCCGTCCTCGCCGAGGATCAAATTTCGCAAGGCCAAGTCGATATGAGAGTATACAAGAGTCCCATCATCTGGCAATGGCGCCCAGTGCGGGTACCCTTCGGCGAGGGTGGCGCGATCCATGGCTTTGTTGAAAAACCTGATGAGGTCGGCCGACGTCGGGAATGGGCCCTTGATGGGTCTCACAGGGCCGAAGATGCGGGATGCGTAACATTTTGCTGGCTGTTCACCATCGAGAACGGGCCCAGGAATTTGGGATCGGGGATGCGTGATGGACCGGAGCTGGCGTACGTAGCTTCGTAGGATGAAGGCAATACGGAGTTTCTGCCACAACCCCATGGTGGGCCAAGCTGCCGCCAATGTGATACCGGGAATGAAGTCCATGACAATGAAACTCTCATCTATGTCCACATTCAAGACGCGTCGGATGGGAGGTACAGGGATGTTAGTGCGGTTTTTAATGAGATCCTGGGCTAACGCCTCCGCAGGCCACCCCACCTCGCCGTCCATCTTGGGTACCGGCTTGACCACGACATCCGGTGTGAGCCTGGGTGGGCGGCGCGATTCCCACTCATCCACAGGCACAGTTTGACACAGACCCACTATTTCATCATCTGTTTTATCGTCAACGTCGGCACTCTGTTGGCATCGGTCACAATAAGGGCATTGGCAATCAAGCGCAAGGTCACACGCACACTTCGATATGGCAGTCGGCCTATAGGACCAAAGCAGGCAAGCAGGATGTCAGCAATGGCAATGACGGCCGTGTAGAAGACAGTGAGTATGCATTCAGCTATCATTTCCACTGGTGGTTGGGGAAGACGCCAGGGCATAACCCCTCATTCACAGCCTATAAATAGCTGTGGGGTCTTCCAGAAGTATTAGGTAACTGGATTATGTAGGCTGGTTGGTTGTGTTGCTATTGACGACTATTTGCCGCCTCAGCTTGTCTTTGTCCCCACCTCAGTACGGCCTGCATATTCTGCACCTGTGAGTCTGGCTCCTGTCAACCCTCCCCCACTGGCTCTGATCGATCGGATCGGCGGATTTTGCGTCCGCGGATGCAAATCTTTGGCGACTGGACCGTTAGGTCGTCGTCCTTTACTGGCCCATCTCGACGTATGTCGATGTGCTGTTTCGCCAAGCCTGCAGGACCCAGGGTGCCCGTCCTGGCCGTGACTCATCAACCTTAATGTTCCAGGATGCATCACTCTCAGAACCGACTCTCTGCCGAGTCCCTCAGACGAGACCCAAAGTTTTTGACGAAGCTCTCTCGACCGGACAATCGTAAGTGTGCCACAGCCCGTCCAGTTGTGACTATGTCTGACATAGGTTTAGCCATTCATGCTTGGGATGGACTATGCGGTGCCGTGGTAAACGAGCATATGTTCATAACGAGCCCCAACTGCCCGTTGCTTTTCGACCCACCCCTAGGTGTCAACCGCGAGATGTGGATGAGAAACGATTACCGATATGGCGAGGATGACCCTCTCTCTTGGCCCCAGCCTTACTGCGCCTCACGTCCGTACCTGTCGTGTTTGCGACTGTGCGAGAGGACGCAGTCAGATCCCGACCTTCCCTTGTTTCAGCTACCTATACGGGCTGACTTTCTCGAGCTAGACACGTCATCCTTGATTCGCGGGCCAGGCTTGTGGGCTGCAGACTGCCGATCAGCTTTTGAACATCGCTGTAGGGTAATCCTGGGAAGATCCATGAATTTCGCGTGTGGCGACGATGCCTCTACAGCGGGAGCCAATCGGCTGGAACAGCTCAAGGTCTATGCGGGCATGTTTTTGGAGCATTTGAAAGCGCTACCTATGACATTTCCCAGGCTGTGTCTTTGCGTCGCCGAGACGCAGAGACTGGTCTTAGAGGTGGAGGCTATCTCGACATTCTTCTCGACTATTCGTCCAAGGTTCGCTGCCTGTGTCACCACTCCGACACCCAAGGCAGACATGGACCTCGTTGGATGCTTCACCACCGACATTGGCGTGGCGCAGCAGTTACACCGAGCCGGGGTTCCCGTCTGGCTCCTGCGGCCTCTTGATGATGTTGCACATACAAGGATTGATAAAGTCGTCGAGATGAGCACCGCGTCTGGGCGTGTTCATTTGGGTACATGCCCTCTCCGTCTTCCTTCCGTCTATGTGGGGTCTGGCGGTGATGAGGCCAAGTATAACGCATTTGACCATTTCACAAGGTCCCACCTTGGTCCGCCGAGAGTATTTGCGTGGACATCGGGGCAACTTCGCAGTGAACCATCAAGAACACGGGGCAAGCAAAACATCTCCGCACAGGGAGTATTCTCACCGTGTAAGCATCATCTATGTCTTCGGTCCTCTGCAATAATAACCTGTGGGCAATAGACAACCAAGCTAATCGCTCTCGCAAGGGTCATCTGAAACCTGGGCCTGCGAACCAATTCGAAATGATCACGCATGCCCTGTTGCCTGAGATTCGCCCACCATGGAGAGATGCGCTTCTTGGTGTCAATGTCGACAAGGGTCGTGTCAATGTCCCTGCTGCACCTTTTGCATTTCCTCGGCCTGATCTCTTTGTGACGATCTCGGACTCTGCCAAACGGATGAGCGTGCTGAGTACCTGGCTGCGTCTTCGCCCAGGCCTCTTGGCCATGCAGACATCGTCGTACTGCACTGGGAAATTCAGCCACCAAATGTGGCGGGCCATCCTGAGCTATGACTGGGTTGGGAAGTCAGATGTGCACGACCGGGTGAGAGGAAAGGAGACCCACCGTCGTGACTTAGTGGCAACCATCTTGGTGGGATGTCTTGATGAAATGTCCATTCAGGAAGGGGTATCGGTGGATGCGACCTGGCGGGGCAAATCTATGCCTCACTTGGATGTACCGGACGTGCACGAAATCCTTTGGGAGCTGTCTGAATTGGGTTTCAGGCTTGAATTCTTATCGGTGGATAGTCATTTGAGGATCATCGAGAACGACTCAGCTCTGAGGAAGCATAAGCGACACTTGGGTCACTGTTTTCCCCGAGGACGTTATGACCGCTGCTGGATTGTCGAGCTCGGAGAAGCCCACCGTGGTCTTGCAGAGTCTAGCTGGATGCGTCGGGCTCCATATGTCTGCTCACTACGCCGTGTGATGAGTACATGGCGAAACAGTCCACAGAGTGTACGGGATGAAAAGGGCAGATATACGGAGGAGATGCTGACATCTTTGCAACGGGACATGGCCCTATTTTATTCTGAAAGTTTCTACCTAGCCTTCGGTCGGGCACCCACTTTACCACGCGTGTTGTGTCACGTCCCGGATATGGATGCAGAGTACCCTGAACGCGCCGTGTCCCTGACCAAATCTGCGGGTTACTACCATGATGTTACAGAGTGGGAGGCATCTTATTGAGAATGTCACGTGTATATTTGTCAATTGTCACATGGTGTGACCGACCTACTGGTTTTGTGACTTAGTGACATCATGGACAACGCAAAATAGATTCCAATTTCGATTTGTATACTCTATAAAATGGTAACTGTGTTGGTGGTATCGGATAGCCAGAAATCCAAGCATGCGGTCCAATTAGGGAATACGTCTGTCGCACTGCCGGCTAAGAGTCCGCACAGCGCGACGTCGAGCTTGATCTTGACCAGTGTGAAGCACGTGCTTGTGCGGAATGTCTGGGAGGGGGGGTCATCATAGTTGGGCGGCTGGAACTGTATCTGTATGTTTCGTGTTATCCATTGTGTCGAACTGATGAATGTGGATGATACTATACCTTAATCGATGAACCACCACAGGGCATATAGGGTAGGCTGGTCGCGATTTCCAAGAAGCGCGTCCCACGCCCGTTCAAGTCGTGTTCAAAGTAGGTGCGCAAGGCAGCCTCGAATGCTTTCTTCGCGCTGATATACATTGGCAGGTCATGTCCGTTTGGGTCTTTACCAAAGCCCCAGTCACATCTTTTACTACAGAATGTATCCGTGGCGACCAGGCCCGTGTCAATCTGTATGACGTCCATGAGAGCATCAATAGAATGAATCTTCCGATCGTAAATACTTTCAAGGTATTCCAGAAGGGTTTCAGGCTCGTCTTGGATGGAGGGATACCCACTCTGTATGAGCGACGGCTGGCCGATGGATGAGTCATTAACACCTTTCAATCAAGAGAGAAAACCTGCACACGTACTAGTCCACCAGTATACGAAGCGTGTCCAAAATTGAATGCGAAGCCTTGCCGTAGGGCATTGAAACTGTCACTCTGCTCGGCGAGTGGATGCGACAATAGGATTAGTCTGAGAACCAACCTATTCTGTAATATGGCCTTTTCGCTGTCTGGGGTCTGAAACCCCACCTCCAATGCCTGCCAATGAAACAGCGGTGAGCAATCGTGAGCCTTTCCACAGGCGCTTATCCTCTTACGGTCAGATGAGGCTCGCAGAAATGAGTGATCCACAGGTATCTCGGATCCCTTCCCCAATTGGAGGGTGGCTCCGATGTTAATGGGTCAGTCAACCTTCGTCCGAGCCAAGGTTGCATGAAGACCTCACATGCGGGATCTAGGGCCTTGACGACAGGACCAGTGAGCGCATCCAACACCCGAGGCAGATGACGTTTCTCGACAATTAGGGCGAGGAATAGGAACGGCAAGATGGGCAACGGCGGCATGCGAAAGGTGACTGTGCACAGGGCGAGGAGAAGACCCTGGGCTCTCCACTGGATGGTTTGTCGGGTCGTACAACCGGTCATGGGAAATTTGGCTGTAAAGTAGGCCGAGTTGTTCGGCAAGTTGACGTAAAGGTCAGTATCTCTCAACGCCTTGATCAACGCTTCTCTGAAGACCATTTTATTGATACCTTCCCCATAACTCCGGCAGCGATCAACTACAATCCTCATCTGTCCAAATCTGGCTGGCTCACTCCAATTATCACAAGTGATCTCTGACGACTGAAATTGGGGACCTTGCCAGTCCTCAATGGATTGGTGGAATACCTGCTTCTCATCATCCCACGCGGTTTGTGCATAATATATGCACAGGACGATCACTGCGTCTGCGAGCGCACCGATGTCAGGGCCCTTAAGAATCATTGTGTTGTCCCCCATTGTGTCCATATGATCGACCATTTGGGCATAGAATGAGGGAAAGTGCTTGCGGCGAGCGAGCTCAGCACGGTCAGGCGCTGGCCAGACCAGACCCGTGTAGTAGGGGCGAGGAAGAGGGAAGGGCTGCAGTTCCACTGGCGTTATAGGCGATAGGCCTCGTACAGGAGAAGCACGTGGGGAGGGCGACCTCGACAAAGCCGGACGCTTCTTGGAGCGGTGGTTCAATGCGGTGTTCTACATGACGGTTAGTGCTGTTTAAAGACCAGAAATTTGTGACTGACCTCAACTAGCTCTCCCGCTCGATTGGGATTGACAAATACAACTGGACAACGGGGAATGCCTCCCTCGACAGGCATGTCTTCACCAAGAATATCAGGACAAAGACCTCGGCATGCACGTAGGCAAGGCAGACCATTCTCATCACCAGTTCCACCCCGGCGCCTCATAACGAAGCTGAGATTATGCATGGCCCGCTCAGCAAAACATGCATGTACTGCATTTCGTGCCGCATCTGGGATTCCATTTGGGCCATAATCAGCGACGTACAAATGCTGATTCAAGAGATTGTGACAGATAGGTGCGGTGGTGGGTGCTGGGCGACATATTGTTATTAGTTTGCTCTTTGGGCGCTGAGATGCATCAAAACGTACCAATGACAATGGTGAACTGGCCAGGGGTGGCTAAGTACTTTCTCCTGCGGTGCCCATCAAACTTCGATTCCAGACTAGCATACTGAATCATGTACGACAGGTTGAATTGCGTCTGCTTGACGTTCTTGTTAAATGTGAGCAAGGCGTTGTCCGGTTTGCGGGTGAGCAGCTGAAGGAAACACCATCCCATGTTGTCAAAGGTGAGATGGTCGAGATTGTCAGTCTTCAGGCCAGGAATCTGGGGATTCGTACCGTCCGCATTGTGTGCAAGAAGTTGGGCATGAATATCCTTGTATGTGTCGTTGCTGGTAGGGCGATACGTGATACATAAACCAAGTTTTTGCATGTGTGCCCGGAATGGCTCGATATCCGTCTGTTCGAGGTTATAGGTGTTGGACTGGGGCAGCGTGTATCCTCTCTGTACGTGGGGGTAATTGTGTTTTTCGGCCTGTACGTAATGGTGTGGACTGACAAAGGGATAGATGAGAATGTGGCATACAGGTGCTTGCCTATCGCCCAATGTCATGCGCAATATTGACGCTTTCTTACGCCCGGTAGTGTTGGATCCGACGAAAGCCGTCGCGCTGGACTGTGGAAGCTCTCCAAGGAACGCGTTGGGATTGAAGCCATGCGATAGCAACCCGGCTACAGCGGGTGCTGGTCGCATATACGACTGAGGGAGTGTGCTCGAGGAGGTGGCGGTCGTGTGGCTGGGTAGTGGGTAGACGCCAGCAGCAGTAAGTCTGTAGAGTGGTGATGTGGTAGGAAGGCTTGGAACCGGATTGACGCTATGAATACGAAGTTCTGTGTTGGTGGTGGGACTGGGATGTTGTTCTGGTGCTGTAGGATGATCTGCGTTCTCAGCCACAGGTGGTGGATGGACTTCTTTCCGACGTTGTGCTGTTTGGGAATGGCCCAGAAGTTGCCTCAAAGGGACAGGGCGGGATTCTGTCGACATGGTGAGGGAACAGTACCAATTTTCATTATTTGTCTTCTCTCCCTTGTTCAAATGTTTAATTGCGGAATTTATTTACTAATTAGTCAGACATTTAATAAAAGTACATTTTTGGCTACCCAAAAGCGTGTTCCGGGCCCGGGAGCGGTCCATGTGACTGGATGTGACCCAATGTGCCTCAATATGCTCGATTGGGACCACAAGCATCGGAATCACTGTTCCGATGATTGCTGTCCTCGCGCGATCTCACGAGATCTCTTGCGCCCTCGCGAGATCTCGCGCGCCCTCGTGTGCCCTCGTGTTCCCTCGTGAGATCTCGCGGGATCCCACGAGGCCTTGCCTGCCCTCGCGAGATCTCACATTTTTGTCCAGTAATACCAACTATAGCGTGCGGCAGGGAGGGGAGGGGGATGCGCTCCTCGGTGGGGGCGCGACTTCTGTTCTTTGGGAACTTGATGGTGCTGGGGGACATGGTGGTTGCTGTGAGGGTCCTGGGTTCGGGCCTGCTCCAGCGAAAGGTTTGGGAAAACCCCGTGCGGGGTTTCGGGGTGGCACTTGTGGTGTCGTCGTTCTGGGTTTTACCGGCAGGGGCCGGTTCATCTTTGGGAAAACGATTTCTTCGGATCGCTTCTTGAGGAGGGATTGCGGGTGTACCGCGGGTTTCGAGGGTTGTGGCTGTGCCACTGGGATTGGTTTCGGCTTCGGGGTGAAGACGAAGGGTGTGGGGTGCTCTGAGCGCACCACTCTTGGCTCGTATAGGGTGAGGAAAGTTTTGTAGCCTTCCTCGGTGGGGTCGTTCGCCGAAGGGCGAGTGGGTCTGACGGGGGGGGTCGTTGTTGGGGTCGGGGTCTGCGGGATTCGGACAACAGGCCTCTTCTCGGCCTCGTATCGGGCCGACCCTACTACTGGGGAACGGAAGACCGTCCCGGTTTTGTAGAAGTCGTCTTCAATTTCGGCTTCGTTGAGCACCTGCTGCTCATATTCTTTGCGCCTCTGAGTGGCGCGGTCTCGGTCAGGACGAGCCTGACGGGTGGCGGACATGTAGTCCGGGCGTTTGTGCTGGATACCAGCAGGGATGTGCTTGGGACGGGGACTGCAGGGCGGCATTTCGTGTCAAACGATAAGGTAAGCTTTAAGCTTCGGACTAAATGTCAGCGACTAACTCAGCTTATCTTATCCTGAGCATATACCGGTTATACAACCGATGCCCGTGTGAATAAGAGTCGGCGTTGCCAGACGGATGAACGTATTAGCCTTAGCGTAGGGCTCGAGTAGAGTTAGGAGAATAGAGATTAGTCCGAAGCTAAGGCTTAAGGCCGTATAATACATGGTTTATATACTGTTTGGGCTCCGGTCTAAGAATAGATAGTCCGTGCGTTAGCAGAGCGCTAACGCGTCATATGCATAAGTAAAGTCGTTCTGTACACTACGTGGAGGTCCATCTGTGGGTCCTGGTGGTTAACGAGCGAGTATCGCGAGTTAAACGCGTGATAGATAATCGAGCAGATTAGATATTACGGAAAAATCATGACAAAGGCACAGCCGCGGCATCGAGCTCCACTCCCGATCGTGGGGTAGACGCGGGCGGAGTGCAAAGTGATCAGGCTGGTGAGAGCCAGAACTCGAAGAAGAAGAAGAAGTCGGTTCTTTCTCTATTCAAATGTAGGTCATGATGTTTGCCAGCTGGGATTCTCTGAAGTTCATCGACGACCAGGAAAATAGAAAGGGCCGACTTGTAGAGTCTCTGCGGCGTTATCATTTTTTGTGCATCTGTAATTTCAGTGCCAGTTTTTCAACTTTTTGGCCATTCCTCCCGCTCAGAAATGTTTTTAGTTTTTCTTCTCATGAAAATAATGACACTAAGGGAACTACAAATATTTAAACAAGGAGTAAACTTGAGTTTGGGCTTTCAGTCGCTCCTTCAGTCGGCCGTTTTTATATTAACAGCGACCGTACTTGCATGTTATAGTAATACATGGGAAATTGCATGACTCCTGCATGGAATAGTCCTCAATTAAGACTATTCGTACAATATAAATGCACATGCAGAGCTTTATGATTCATACAATAGCTCCTCGGTTGCGCATTTCTCAAAGCTGACTCGCTGATCTCCAGTTGATAAACATCTACCTGGCAGACTGTGGGTCAAGGGTTAACGAAGGTAGAGCATATGGATAATGGCGTCATGGTGTTTTCGGCGCGGATGTCGTGCCGCGGAATGTGTGCCCTGGCTAGTTCTCCATAGCGGAATAGATTCAGTACAGAGAACATACCCTGTACCCTAGCGAAGATAGACCGCAGCAAGACGATTTGAAACTAGGCTTGGCAGCAGAGCCTGAGTCATAGGGCCTGCTGCAAGCGGAACCATACAAAGCACGCGTTTTGGATCGATGACTCGGCAATGTAAATGAAACGCGCAAGCGCTGGAGTGCGTATATAAAAGCGAAAACCGTCGTATTATTGAGTTAGGGAACAGGAGCTCCACCACAAACCACTTCATTCTTCCTCTCCAATCTTACGACTATACGCGATAATGTCGAAGAAGTCAGACTCCACCACCTGCCTCATCCCCAAAGAAGACGCTTCGTCTACAAAGGGAGAAACAAAGTCGAACACAGTGTTTTCGTCGTTGTTCAAGAAGAGCACTGAATCTGGTTTGTCTCGTGTCTCTTCCTGCCGTGTTTACGTTCGCTAAATGGCGACGCAGATACTAGCAAAGACAATAGCAAGAACACTGCACCGTCACTTGACAAGGCGTCGGATTTTAAAGATGAAGCTCGTCAGAATGGATGGGCCGCACCTACGGCAACGCGTCCATCCTTGGGATAAGAGTCAATTTGGAGAGGGGCGAAGGGTAGGAAAGATATAACGTCCTGTCCGTGGTCGCTGACGGGGAAAGATTCGTATGAAGTACGTTGCCATGAGATTAGCAAGAAATTGGAACACAAATATTATCCACGATGGAAGACTCATCGCCCAGAACCGTGGTCGATAGCAACAATTTGCACGCGAATGTTTCGTGACATATGCTTCTATCCTATTAGGAACAGGTCCATCGTCGCCATACGGTTGTTACGATATTATTGCCTTTAGCGCGACAGAGTCCCAGAATTAAGCGTTTTATGGTGTAGTGTCTGGCCATTGCTCCTCAATGATAGACAAAGCGCAGTGAAGTTTATAGTTTAACCATTCAAAGCAGGAGTCCTTAGAGTGTGCATGCTTTATCGTAGATGCCTGGTTTGCTTAGGCAGGGGGCATAGAGAACTATGGATTGTTTCATCGCCAACTAAACCCAGAGGGAAGAGGTTCCAGAGATTAGAGTTTACAAGGTAACGGGTTGATCTAAGAGTCAGTGCGAAGAATAAGTCGTACTCACTAAACGGAAATCTGTTTGGAAATGATTCAATGCTGAATGTATGTGACAGAGCCTAGCGCTTCCGAAATGCGGGCCGCCCCGAAAGGCAAAATTATATTTTAATGCAAAATTATTTGCTTCGAAAACCGCCCGGACGATCGTCACACATGTGACACTTCGCTTCACTTTGTACCACCCCGTCAGCGCCAAGTTTTGAGCTAGAGTCCATCTGAAACGTAAGAATGGGGCCCACAAGTACAAGGCGAGCAATGGTCGATGGTATGGTAGTAATATCTGCGTGTTTATTGTTGCTGACATATGGGTCAAATAGTGGCCATGTTCGTGGTAACTCAAGTACGTTTTTCTCGACACATATTAATGGAACATTCCCTTACGGTCTTTTCGTCAGGTAGCATTGTATTATACAATGAAGGTGTGAACCCTGTGTTACATATTCTAGAGACTCGTTGACTGACACGGTATGTCAGTGGGTGCTAGACGCATACGTACCTTCGAACAAGGAGACCAAGGTAAAGGGAAAGCAGATGGAGGTGCTGAAAAGATTGGGTCATGAAGAGCTTGTGCTGGACGAATATGAGCGTACGTGGCGTGACTGTCGTTCAATTTGCATGCTCACTTATGTCGGAACATACAGGAACTCTGGCCAATGAAATCATACATCCAGATGATATTCCTGTTCGTTTCTCAGGCGCGTTTTGGCGATACTTCCCCCGTTACGTCCACTTATATACCTTCAGATATCGGCGGACTGGAACCAATAATATCTTCCCTCCGCGAGTCCGTCATATACCCCCTCATATATCCTGATTTATTCACGACTTCGTCCTCCTTGCTTGGTGCACCGAGAGGCGTGTTGCTATATGGACCACCAGGATGCGGGAAGACTATGCTTGCAAAAGCCATGGCCAAAGAAACTAAGGCTACCTTTATCAACATATCCGCGTCAGTTCTGACCAACAAATGGTTCGGAGAATCGAACAAACTTGTTGCGGGATTGTTTGGGCTTGCCAGAAAAACGCAACCCGCAATAATATTTATCGATGAAATTGATTCCTTTTTGAGGGAACGAGCTTCGAATGACCATGAAGTAACAGCGATGATGAAAGCTGAGTTCATGACGTACATCTTTCCAATAGTCTTATACATGCTATACGAGCTGATGGACATATTGTAGCTTGTGGGACGGTCTCACATCTGGAACGGATCGTATACTGGTGCTGGGTGCAACCAACAGACCAAATGATATCGATCCTGCCTTTCTACGGCGTATGCCTAAGAAGTTTGCAGTACCAAGGCCAGACAGGGAGCAACGGCTAAATATACTCAGACTGGTGCGTAACCTTGAGTTGTATCCCAGTCTCAGTGACTTAATAGCATCCCAGATGCTGAAAGATACCAGCCTGGCTCCTAATTTCCCCCTGAGTCTCCTCGCCGAAAAGGCTGAAAACCTATCGGGGTCAGACCTCAAGGAAGTATGCCGCAATGCGGCTATGATGCCTGTTAGGGAGTACTTGAAGGAGCATGCCGGTAAAGATGGGGATCTTGCGAAGGCCCAGATTGAGGTGAGCGTGATAATTACCATGTTCGAGGCTACTTCTGACTATTATGACCTAGGGTTTCGATATCCGACCTCTTCAAATTGAGGATTTCTTTGACGGTGAGATGGTGATAACGCAGCCGGTTGATTGATATACGTTATCGGGACATGGACCATTTATTTATTCGATAGAGCGTTAGGCATTACTACATAATAAATAGATATCCGTGTATCTTGTACATGTATACAAATCTTGTAATTCACCCTGTTCATGTCATGCCCCGATGTTCAGCTTTAAATACACCACATCATGTTATACTCCATAAAGAGTGTATGCTATTATGATAAATACTCTGTCCATAATGCCCGAACGATGTTGTACAGATGATCTGTGCTAGCAAGAGGGTAAAACAATAAACTGAGGGTAAACACGATGAACTCGAAAAGCGGTAATGACAGTCATGATATACTTGGGAAGATTATTCGTGAAAGGTTAGATGGTATTACGTCCGAAACTAAAACGTGAAGGTCAAAGATCCGGCATGAAGGTGTACACTACGCGAGAGGTCCAAGTATGCACATGTAGCGGACAGCTTTTAGAAAGTTAAGCAGCGTTTATAGCCAACTCGATCGGACAATTGGCAGTGGTAACTTGTGTCGACGTTGAGCGCGATCCGATGAGACCTGCGATATCCATCTCTAAGATAAGCATAAATTTGACGGCTACAGATGATTGCATTTGTCAGAGATATTCTGGTTCAGCATGTAGAGAGTGCTCACAATCCCGGACACCACTCTGCGTGGCAGCGACATTCTTGCAACCATCGTACCAGTTGACCCCTTGGGAGTAAGGTGAGAAGCTTAGTTTCGTAGGGAACATCAATTTCGCTTACAGGTTGCATCCGAATCATTCGAGGCGACGTAGGAGAAATTCAAGGGAAGTGAAAATTCTGGGAATGCTTTTGCAGGTACAGTCTTATGGCCTATGCTGCCTGTCGCAATTTGCCTGTTTGTATCTAGGTCGTAAACATAGCCCTTGATATTAGTGAATGTCAGAGGCAGGATATTGCTAGCTGTGTTGAGCTGCAGATCGGCAAATGCAGGGAAAGAGAAGTTAGCTGGTGACCGATTGAAGTAGGTTGGTACAGCATTTTTCCAGTCTCCGGTAGCATTGGCAAGAGGATTGTCGCTGTTAATCGAGACACTAGGCACCCGTGGTACCATAATAGCCAGGAGTATACCGACGCTGCGCAAAGGGTAAGGGAAAGAGTGAACACGAAACAGATAGAAACGTACACAATCGCAGTACCAAAGAAGACGAATACTGTCATTCGTCTGGTGAACCACTTGCCGCACATTCCACGTTCGCCTCGCTTCCATGCGACCCACTTTCCCTGACGGCTCTCCTTCTTCCTTTCCCGTTTTCCGGCCTTGGTCATATCTCGTAGCTCATCACGCTGCCATTCTGGTCCTAACGCAGGTACCGTCACCAGCTCAACGGGATTTATCGTACTTCCATTGTCTTCCTTCATCTTTGGTGTTAATGGTGGCAGAGGTTGGTACCTGGAACGAGATAAATAGTGGATGAACAGAGAGGTGAGCTGTTACTTACCCATTATTGTTATTTCCGCCCAAGGCAGAGCTATACCTGGGTCCTGCATTGTTGAAGTCGGCATAGATATCAAAGCCCTCGTTGCCCTGCTCCTCGTCCTGACCACCTTTTAACGGCTCTTCCCTCCCAGCAAAGAAAAAGGAATTGCGATTATATCCAGCAGTTCCGTAGTTATCTAGATGCCGTGACGCACGGTCTGGATTGAAAAAAGAGGAAGCATCGTCTCGTGGAGTTCTTTGCGAGCCGTAATTGGGGTCTGTGGGTGGCGGGTAGTCGACATTCAATGCGTCTGTCGAGCTCTTACGACCGTAGAATGACGAGACGGTGGATTTTCTGTCAGGATCCATGGCAGTTGAACGGAGAGTTCCCACCTCTACACCGCCACCCACATCATGATGGTCACGTCACGCATGTGGTGAGAATTTTCGTCGGGAGGGCGCAATTACTCCCTGTTTGGATATTATGCCTATCCCGACCATTGTCCAAATTTGGCGTGGCTATGCCGAGGTGCCCGATGTAACATGCTCCAAGGCAACCACGCAACAAATCATCTCTGCACCGTACCACAATGACCCGCCAGCCTTCTTTTCGACCCGCGACGACAGCCTCAAGCAACATGCGACGGCGATCTGGTGCATATCCGGAGAGAGAAGCGAGCAATTGCGATGCGAACGATGACAGGACCATGCTGGCACATCGTCGTCGAGCTGTATCACCACCACTACCGCCATTGCCAACGAATGCGACGCCGCAATTTTCGCAGACCTCCTGTGCATCTCCTATGGATACAGTTCCCTTGACGCCTCGCCTGGAAGACTGTGGAGTTCGGCGCGCCTCAACTACCTGGTCGTCGCGGACGCGTGTTACTCGGTCACCTTCACCAGACCATGCAGATCATAAACATAATAAAAATTCAAGACACGTTTCTCGGACGTCCTCATTTCGTTCTACGCTATCTCGGGGCCTGAGCTTCATCTCATTCCGCCCTCCCTCGTTCATTTCATTACCCTTTTCTCGCCACTCGGATCCTGAAACGAGTACGCTGTTCTCTGCCCGCAGTCGCACAAGCTCTTCCATTGACTCAGGGCGCGAATCGCTGGTTTTCGGGATCGGAACAACCGAGAAGCTCACACATAAATGGCCTCGGCCACAGTCCCTAAGAACGAAACCCGAGACCCAACGACATGGTGCGACAGGTGCTAAATTAACTCATGAAGCTGTATCTGCCCTGTTGGAAGGACAGGGCCTGGGTATGGATAAGGCTCGCCAGTGGCCATGTTTCAAATGGTTCTTGCTGTTATCGGAGATCACCGTCTTTCTATACGGTGCTGTTGCCATGATTTACGTTCTTTCGATCTGGTTCCGAAGTGAGTCTTCCTTCTTTCTGACCAATAACGAATACCTGTCTAACTTGTGTTAACAGCTTCGGACCTTGCAGACGTGATGTATGTTGCAGACTATGATATTCTCGTCTTAATCACGCTAGCGGCGTCTATACTACTTCTCACTGCCATGGTTGGACTAACAGGAACTTTGTTGAATTTTCGACCTATCCTTGCGATCTACACACTGCTTCTGTGGCCAGCCCTCATCGCCATGCTTGCTGTCGGATACACCGGTTACAAGCGCGCTACCCTCTCTCTTGATCGCAAGCTCAACTTCTCTTGGAGTCAATATTACACACCGTTAGGACGTCTTTTGATCCAAAATTCTCTGCGCTGCTGCGGATTCTACAGCCCTCTCCATGAGGCTGCTCCTAGCCATAGATGCTATTCTAGGACGGCCCTACCCGGGTGTAAAGGGAAGCTGTATCGTTTTCAACACGGCAATCTAGGCACCATATGGAGCGCGACATTTGCCCTTGTCTTGTTGCATTTGATCAATATAGCCGTAGCGCTTCTCTGTTCAAATCATGTCACGAAAACTTTTGGGAAGGGTGTAACGCCGAGGCAGTATCGGTTGACTGCATTGGATGTACAGGCTGATTTGCATAAGTTGTCGAAATTTTATAGACCAGAGATGTCAAAAGCGAGTTCAAGCGGGATGTTCAGAGAAGACAAAGAAGATACATTCACATGGGGAAATGCATATCGGTAGGTATCTCTGAGATAACATGTCTCTAATGTAGTACGGACTCTATTATATTTTTGAGCACCGCCGACGACTAATAAATACTACCCTCCTTCCTAGAAGTCGGCTCTAATATGAAACAGAAGGCGATAAAATTGTACGGTAAAAAAAGAAAGGCATAAATAATGCAATCCTCGGTGACTATTAATTGACCTTCTGATTATAGTCTTCCAATGTTGGAGGTCCTATAAACGAGTTAAGTCCTTTTCATCCACGTTTGTGTTGCTAACATTTGCACACTGACCTTCTTCATTCGACGTTTCCGTCTGTATACCTTTCTCGGCATCAGGAACGAAAGCCAAGGCCGGCAGTTGAACCCAGTATCCGCGAAGTTCATCCTGATGACCGGTAGGAATCGAACTCAAGTCCCTTTCATCCGTTTTCTCCATGAAATTGATCTGCATGACCGTCGCATGTGGGTCTACCGTACATGTCCGTGGGAGTGGCCGAGCACGGCGGTAGAGATAGTAGCATGCGAAGACGATGCATATTATGACCATAATAATGGCAACTAAGCAAAGACAGGTTGAGTAGCGGTATTTTAGAAAGAGTTGGGAATGAGTATACAGATCACAACAATTAAGAGGACAATGCCATCATTGTCGAAAGATGGCTCGCGTTTCAAGAGGAGGAAAGACATCGCAGGTGAGATGCACTGGATGCCTCAGCGGATCGTAATTTATACGGCGGCCAGACCAAGCATTAACGCTAGCTGATACCATTTCAGGAGGACGATGATTGGTTGATATATAAATTCTTCGATCCGCTGTCGACGCTATCTGGTTCGCTCCAAACGCCGCTAAAAGACCCATACGTTTGGGGTTTTCGAAAAAATAGTCAGAAGATCAATACACTTAACAGCAAAGCTGTTATACTTACAGCTCGAGTCACTGGAACAACCTTTGTACGGCCCTTCATCATTACGAATGTGCATCCTTTTATAGTTAACGAAATGAGTCCGGCGAGTAACATTATATGGCAAGGGTACAATACATGAAGTAATGCTGTAGTTGATTAATTAGATGAACTTGATTGTATCATAGAAGGTCACGCGTTCAACCCTTTGTGACAATACGCCCGTGGTCAGAATACAGCGGATCTACTAGGATTGGAGGTGCGAGGAAGGCTGGAGGAGAGGATCGATGATTTTCGCCAGACAAAGAGAAGATCCTTACCGTTCGGAGTTGGTATGACCGTATCAGCTAACGTACACTGGCTGTCTAGTTTCGGCGATGGGGTTCGAGTAATAGTAATGCCACTTTCAATTGCGCCATAATTGACATGTACACGACCTAGGATAAAATCCCTCAGTCAGTTTGATGGCTCCAATACATTCCACGTAAAGTTGACCTTGCAATCGCTGACGTTCGTACAACTTCAATGTCATCCATCTATCCCAAAGTGCCAGGGCGTAAAAAATGAGCAGGAGACAAATGATTATGATGCCATCTCAAGGTAAGAGAGGAAAGTGAGTCAATACTCATAGGAATGGAGACTGACATACGATTCAATGTTATACCCTGTGAGCCAATGTCAAAGCAAGGCTCAGGCGTTGGTTGGTCTGCAGCGATGGGGGCCATGGAAAGCGAAGTTGTGGGGCCACAGCAGTGACCGGGCTTTAAGGAGTCTAGTGATATTTGGGTGATATAAGAGTACAGCATTTCCGGAACGGGGACAGAACAACAAGCCACCGAGCCCATTTCGGCTGTGTGCCCCGCACAAAGACGTTGAGAACACAACAATCAGTCCGACTCGGTCGCTCAGGCTCTTGTGCCGGTGGCTAGCGTCCTCAATGCAGACCATCAAAGCGGGTGAGGTAGTGCTCCAGTACCGCCGGAGTAGACTGGAAGGACAGCCAAATACTCCTCAAGACTGTTCAGCAGCTCCCGAGAAGGTCATCCAGTGCAAGGGGCCTTTAGGGAGCATTTTGATTTAATAGTAATAGTGCTTACATAGAAAGAAACAGTATCACGTGATAACTATACTTCCGAATATTTAAATCTCCGCTTCAAACGTGTAAATTACCGGTACATAATAAATTGAGTCGCGGACTCGTGTGCGGCTGTGTGCAATAACACCGCAAGGTCGGAAGGCGCGTCATGCGTGGCACGCGACGCGTATACCCAGTCGCTGGAGACGCGTACGCTTGAAGACACTACTTGTACACTAGTCAGTATGTATAAAAGGACTGAAAAATGAATGAGAAAGGACAGGTTCCCAACCCAATCAGTTCTAAAACATAGGTGAGACCATACCCGCAAGTGTTCCCCAACATCACAAGATGTTCAGGATAGTGTGATAACTGTTTACCTCAGTATCAAGCCATGTCAGTTACATCTTGTCGTCCCCGTGATGCACCGTGACATTTACGCGAGCAGAGACCGAATTCTCTGGACGCACGACAGCGGCAGATCTCTTACGAACCCCCCCGACTTGAAGTCAATTTACACGATAGCATTCGTGCTGGCCTCTCCGATCCCAAGTCAACTTACATAGTTGCACGCTTGTCATACTTGAATTGTGTAACACCGTGTCGTGTTGAGAGAAGATTAAATCAGAAATGTGAATATTCGAGAGACTTTAGGTACCGGACTCGCAAGTGCACGGTGCAGGCTGTCACAGATATTGCAAAGATAAGTGAATTTCAACCGCGCGTGCGTCAATCAAATAGAGGCCTATAGAGATGAGCCAATACTCCATGCGCTATTCATCAATAAGTTGTAGTGTCAGTTGAGAATTAGAGTTATGATAGTACATATTTTTTACTATAGATACATAATAAAGGTCCGATATGTTGACCATCCCTCCGAAGTCCTCGTTGTCTGTCTACGAGAGACTACTGATATGTAGGAAGAATCGAGCGGCTCTCATCTAGTATTCTATACCCCACTACTGTTTATAGTGGAACGGTACTGCGGTAATAATTGATTGCTCCAAATTCGCGCACTTGGATAGTTGCTAATGGAAAATTGGTGGTGCAGACCCTGTTCAATGGTAAGACCACAAGTGCAAACAAGTTTTCCGATAAACAGCTTACAAAATACGTTCGGTAAAAATATGCCCTAGGCCGAAGTATTGTTATAGCACGCTCCGGCACCTGCAAAGACTCCCCTGATTCACGTTCATCACTTTCAGTGAGTGGTCGAAAGCGTCGGCTTGAGAGGTCACGACTGGTAGCACGATTAAGCCACGATTCAATGATCCACCTGATCCATAATTCCGTATTCCCGTGAGATAATGTAGAAGCTTCTGAAGCGGCCGGTGGCCTTAATAAGACCCAATTACGCAGGGACAGACTTACGTTCGCCAGTTTCCGGGTCTAACCTAGGCCTAAGCGATCGCTTGGCATGAACACGAAGAAAGTTTCGTGAAAATACTTCAAAGGAATTGTATTGATGGTGCGAAATAATTTGATGGGGATAAAGGCCTGGGCCAAAAGCGTGCTTACCTGTGATCATCAACGAAACCAAAACAAACATCATGATGAGAAGGAAAGCAAGAAGGAAAGGCGATAAGCGTTCCATGATCCCACTAATGTTTGTCGTACTCCACAATGTTAATTAGACCACGCTAGAAGTTTATTCGGATGTTTAGCAAGTGGGGCCGCGGGATATGGCACAACCGTTCTTATACGATCCCATGTATTGGCGCTACATTATGACGCTTTCTGCCGAATCAAAAGTAACTTTCCGAAGGAGCATACAGCAATGGCTCATCATGGTCAACAGCTAATAATGATCCTGCAGTTCTTGGGGTTATCCAGGAGAGATCATGATAAGTATAATTAGAAAAACGCCCGATCAGAAACAGACTTAATTTACATAACAGCACTTTGAAAAGCTGTCGAACTGTGTCCTGTCGACAGTTCCGAGGCTGTTAACTCAATCGTGGCGAGATCTTCTCTCAGCGATCCAAGCCAATGGAGCTTGGAGGAGGTGCAGCCCTTCCTGAGTAGTCTTGAAATGAGTCCAAATTGAAAAATGCAAGCGAAAGGATATTGCATACTACGCTTACCGGATTTCTGAGATTGTGGCTATATTCACAAGTGCAGAATCGCTCTGAAATGTTTCGTAGTTTCGAGCTACGCAAAGTCTTTGGGATAAGCCGGGAGACAATCGATGCACTGTCATGAATACTATTGATATTAACTTAACGGTAAGCCCTCTACTTGTGTGTAGTACATTTTATGAAGGTTGAGTTTTGGCATCCTTTGTTGTCCTTGTCCTATTATTTATGTAGGTGCAAGATTTTTACGACTTATCGACTTTGTGAGATAATCAGAAAGTTAAGGAAGTCATCATTAGTCTCGGCTGATACACGCTTATGGAGGATGAGTGACGGCGTGTACGAAGTAATCGCTTGAGCATGCCTCATTACCTCCTTCCCCCTATAAAAAACCAAACCACTTGAAACTATGCCATGCTATAATTAAAACCGTCCTGGTCGACAGGATCGGACCGTGGTAACCAGCGTTCCAACACTCGAGTACTGGGATAATTATTGATCGAAAGTTGACGATTTAAAACCTGCGAACATATGAGTCTGGTGGTCAATGACATGGAAAGGCAAGGCACACAGTGTAAGCATCCTGGAAGAATATCACAACGGTGCCTCTTGTCACACTAGCCTCAGGCCGTTGCAAGGTCCTTGTTGGTCTGTGCGCGCCTGGTTCGGCAGCGGTGGGAGGGCTGAAGAGGTCGCGAGCGACAAGACTAGGCCGTTGCGCGGTCCGCGCTGTCTGCCCGTACTCCCATCTTGAATTCACAGTTGGGGATGATACTAGGGTCAGATAATGACGTCAGCCAGATGCAGTGTGCATAAACGGCGTCAATCTAACCCTGTCTGGTATCTGTCCAACGAGGTAGGCGTTGACTCTGGGAAAACGCCCGATAAAATACTGTGAAAATACCGTATTAATGACGCGAAGTGATACCAAAGAATCAGGAGTTCGACCCGGAGCTACCGAACAATACACTTACTCAAGATCATTGATACGACCAAAGCAAGCAAAATGACGGAAATAAGGGCAAGAACGAACGGCGGCAATGCTCGGGGCGGCCCAACTTTCATGTTTTCGAAAGTGTTGCCTGAAAATAAAAACATTTCTTGGTAACGGATAGTGGACTTACAAGACTTACAATGAGAGGTCAGTCAAACTAATATAAGTACTGTTTATGAAGCTGTTGTTTCTGCGGTGCAACAGTGCTGTAAACGAGTTGGTGGAGGACTTGAAAAAATCGCTGAACTTGCGGGCTGGATCACTCCCACTTGAAATGCATTGCGTCGACGATAGTGTATTTGAGAAAATCTCTTTACAAAGAGATAGCGAGATTGTCCGGTGCTAAATGCTCTGGTAGGGGCATCATAGCAAGAATTATTTGAGGATGGATAGTTAAGTATCATCCGCCGACAACTGGAGCTGTTAAGCGCGCGTTATTCGAAGCTGTGAATATTGCTGTATCGCTATAGAGATTGTCCCGATCGCGAAAGTGCATAGCTTCGTCCGGGGAGATGTGTTTCAAGGCGCTGTTCGATCCAGTGTAGAGCTGTTTCCAACGATATCAATCCCTGTGCGCAAAAGCTGTAAAGAATTTAAAGGAGCGGTAGAAAAATCCGAGTTAGCATTCGTAGTAAGGTTTGGTTCCTAGCTGAGGATGAACAGTTAACATCATGATGCTGGAAGGGCTAGGCATGCGTCAACTTTTGCGTTCGACAAAGGTTTGCGCAGCCTCCGGCATAATGCGAAAAGATTCTGCATGAATGTACAACCTGTAAGACTCAATAAGCTCTCATTCGAACGTTACGGATTCAAAGAGGCGTTAACATGAATCGTGAGGGCGTACCGACCTGTACAGTTCAACTAAGGCTTGTTATTATTGACAGCTCGCAGCACATTCGGGTGAAACGCTGTTGTGCCACAGCCCCATTCTGAGTTATCTCAGAATGAGAGACTGCCGTTTATGCTCAGATGGAACCTGGAAAATTATGGAAGGACAAGCAACCAAAAGTGATGTGGCCTTGTCGTTTAAACCCGGACCCGTCGAACCCATCATATCGCTGCTACAAAAAAAGAGTGATGGGGCGTCAGAGCAGTCAAGAGGTACTATGTTAGTGTCTTACCCAATATCAAGAATAACCGGTATTTGTATTGGTATGCGGGAGGTTTTTGATGACGCTCTCTGTCATTTTTAGCGCCGAGGGGGAAGGTCTGGAAGGCGTGGTGAGAGGCGTCCAAAAATGTAGTTTTTAGTAGAATGTTGAAAGCTTCACAGTGTAGAAAGAGTAGCGGAAAAGACAAAGATCATATCTCCCCCGTTATTCCCGTCCAAAGCATACATGTTCGGGTTTGAACAGCTGCATCGAGGCGTCTATCAGGGTTCAGGGTACAACCATGGACTGAGAACGGGAAGATACACCCACCGGCACGGAGGCCTTCACGCCTGGTGGAAATAAGGCCGTATTTGGGCAGGGCTTCCATACAATCATGTGAAACTCTGAAAAATGTCTCTCACCACTTTCTGTAACCAAGACGATGGTAGGAGGTACTAACGTCGGGAGAAACGGTTTTCGACGATCCCACGGCCTTCACGTACAATATAATCAGCCAGTGATTTTCATATTGGCGAGTAGATGGTATACGTTGATATCAATGTATATTCAGGGTATCGGCGTGTCAATATCCATGCCTCAGATCTTTTGTGATCGCAAATCGTCACAGCTAGTTTGGGCAAAGCAATGGCGGTACTTGGAAAGTGGTCGAGGGGAACGGATGAAGGAGCCGTTTTATATCTGGGGCAGGAATAAATGAATTAAACGTCAAATTCAGAGGCGCAATGTAGGAGAAAAGATATGCTATGTAAGTCGGTGGACCTGGATGGGTAGGTTTGCGGGAATATGACAACGGTAAACCGAGGAGTGCAGCACGCAAAGGACCGAACTTCCGAAAGGGCCAGTACCTACGAGGGCCTTGATGAAGATGAACGATCCACAGACCCTCGTAAGAATAAAGACACAGACAGAGGAGCTACATCTGGGGTTGGTTTAGATAGATTTCTGGACGTAAAGAGAGGATAGGACATACGTCTCGCGAACAATTGGTTGCCAATTTCCAGCCACCCACGAAAAGGAGGGCAAAAAAAGAAGAGTAGAACGGTCGAAAGAAAGACCGACAGAACTGGACAGCAGTGAGACAATATACTGGATCAAGATAAAAATTGGCAAGTTAGCTGACCGCAGGCTACTGCCACAAGGATCATTACATTGAAGGATAGATGATCATCGTTCGGGTGGACTGGAGATAGAGAAGTGTTGGGCACGATGGATAGTATCATGGTGGGAGCTTATGTTTGGTAGAGGACGCGTGCTGTTCCATCAGTAATATTTATCTTCATCGTTGTGGACGACCCTGGATTGTTTGGTGCCGATGATGTTCGAAACGGTATCGACAGAAATATGTCCAAAGGGAAATTGCAAGGAAACTACGCCCTCTGTCATCTTTGATGCCGAAATGAATCTCTTTCGGAACAGTGTTCAATAACGGCGCCAACTGTTGGGGTACCTTTCTCCTGGAAATTTAGTCTTCTACATACCATGCTTGGCTATAACTCGGGGGGATTTTTCTAAATTTAAGATCCCCGAACACAAGAAGGGGGCGTTTATACGTTGATACCTCCGAGCCTCTTGACTCGGTCGGAAAAGATCAAGCATATGTGCAGGCGTAGAGACGACGGCTCACGTGTAGATAATGGATAGAGGCTCGGTTGACAGGACATTGAATATGAGACTAGTTGAGCACCTCAAAGTCGATGATCCGTTCAAATATTTTTGATGCTCGAAAATACCGTGGGCACTCAAAGGACGCGGAGCAACCTAAAAAGGGGGGAGTATATTTTATTATATTTACCGCATACCACGAGCGCACCGGCCGTTGCTAGTCTTTGATGTTCTACTAAGTAATGAGGACTGACATCGTTGCTGAACTGAAGTTGCAGGTTAAGGCGATCCGAGCCGAAATCGGATCGGTTTAGCCGATTTGCTCACGGTGTCACATGGGCTCATGCGATCTGTCATCATCCATCATGCAAAACTGAACCGACCCATAGCAGACCAAAACAGACCTGTGGGTATGGCTATGGCTGCATATTCTTGTAGTATCACCGTAGCTAATTGATATCTCAAGGCCTACAGCATGGTTGCCTCTAACGATTCATCAAGTAGATTGGCGGTACCTTTGACCTTTTCCAATGGAAATGATGTTGAGAATCACTGCGTCGCGTCACTTGGTGTAGGAAGCTCCAAGGCAACAGTGATAAAGTCTTGGGGTCTTTCAGACCCATGCTCCGGTGGCGAGCGATTTGCTGTCGTTGGATGTCAGGACGGAGCTTTATTCGTCTTTCGCCCTTCGTTGGTGTCATCCACTTCTGCGGTGTCCAAACAACATGATTCTGCTCAGTCCTCTAGACCTTCGAGTCCTCTACGTGTCTCCCGCGATTCTCGAGGTACTTCCCGTTCGACGTCACCCACAAGCAACGCCTCTACATTTCCGCCGTTTAATGTCACTCCACGATCTCGAATCGTGTCTGGAATTACCACGGAGCAAGTTGAAGCACCAAAGAATTATGTCGATTTTGAAGATGAGCCCGATAAACTTAAAGACATGCTAAAGGCCCGTAGATCAAAGGATCGACGATACTCGTCTGAACTTCGAGATAGTACATCTAATCTGCGACATGCTCCTGCATTGTCTCCAGAAGCGGTTTCGTCTCCTGCTAAACAGAGGAAGGAGAAGCCGCGTTCACTTCTTTCTGCCACCGCTTCTCCGGGGTTTACTCCCAAATCTATTTCGACACCGGCCTCACCCAAAGATCAGCCTTTGATCGAGCATGGTTCAATGCTCGACTTCTCGCACTGCATTATACCTCCCTACTCCGGACAAGGACATGCTGTAGCATCGATTTACCTTCTAAACGAGGCCCGTTATTTGGTCTTGCGAGAGAATGGGTAAGACGCGGTGATAGTTGCAAGGGAGTCGTCCTGACCTCTCGTTTTCAGTGACGTGTCTGTGATGTCCTGCAGGGATGGGAAGTGTCTGGTGTCAGCCCATGCCGACGACATACAGCTTGAGCCGCCTGAGGGTATACGAGACAGAGCCTCTGTCAATGAGGTGTGGAGATGGAGAGGACTCGAGACGATCAACATCGGAGAGGCACGCCCAAAATTCCTTCTTCGTGAAAAGTATATTTACGCATAACAGCAGTCTCTCCTGGTACTGGCATCTGCATTTCTTGACCCTAACTCGTCGTCTCTGCCGTCGGCAGATACAGATGGTGACGGCTACTCTCAGGATTCCCGTATAATGGTATTCCAATATCATTCTGGTGACACCATCGGTGCCATCGAGGCTTCTCTTGGGAAAGTAGGCGAATGGCATGTTGATGGTACTCACACCACCATCGGGTTACATACTGATTCAGATAGTAAGTCCTAGCAAATAACGGAAGATTTGGTCTCATTAGGGAGAAATAACAGATTTAACGATTGTCCATTATGTTTCACGGGACAACCATCTGGTGTTGTGCGGCTTACGTTTGACGGCCCATCCTCTAGTCCAACCCTTCAAATTGCCAGCACATGAGGTGACCTCGTTGCCGAATCCATTCAAAGCTATGACAACACGGCCTGCAGATACGCATTCTGTGCCTGCCGAACACAAGCGGCGTCCTGGAAGAATCTCACTTGATCAGATGGTTGATGCTGGCCAGCTAGAAGTTCCAGATTCATTGTCTGGCATGCGGACACGATCATGCGACGGTGCTTTGCGCGGACTCTGTTGGTCTGAAACACATATTGCTGTCTGTAATCACCTTACATTTGATGAACTGATTATATTCTAACACAAAGACAGGCTTTCGATTATTGTGGTGGCACGCTGCAGAATTTGTTCGTGCAACCAATGGAAAATGTGGATGATATTCAATGGGTTGATGATTCAACATACGCTATCGTTACTGAGGTATGTATTTTACTCTCTGTTATTGGTATGGAACGTAATAATCCAGTAAAGGAGCGCGTTGAGTATCACACTTTCAGGTTCGTCGATGCAAATAACGATGATGTTGAGAAGGCGCATCGTGGAAGCACGATCTATATTCAGTTAGTGTTTCCCTCTCCTGCTTGTGCTGATAATCTGATGGTTCATTTAGGCCAGGACTTTTGTACGCTATCGACACCGCACCACATGAAACACTTCACGTTATTTCCTCGCGAGAGCTTCTCAAATTTACTGCTGCACGAAACGACGGAAAATGCCAACTAATTTACGTCACGTACGATGGTACATCCTCTTCAAAGCAGCACATGCGAACTCTGTGGAGATCCCTGAAGACCATGTCCGATTCCACAGCATCGCATACTGCAATTACCTCCATCTTACCTCTTGAGCTGGACATCGCTATTACGGGACATTGTAAGATTACCTCTTCTGATTATGTGGAGAAAATAAACTCTTACCTAGATGATGGACGCTTGCGACAAAGTTCCTTTTCTCAGTTGTGTCAAACGGCACCTACATCTTCCACCAAGCAAAGAATATCGGACGTGACTCTCAGCGGATGTATCATGGCTTTGCATGTGGTTCGAAATGGCAGGACTAAGGAGCGTTACGTTGTAGGTGGAGGGGATGATGGATCGATCGCATTTTGGACTTCCGAGTATATCAGTCATTTTTCCTTCGTGAGCATATCTGATCAATGTTTCTATCATTAGCACTCTCAAACTCTGCGCCCGCTGGATCGTTTTCATCGAGCCTCTGGTACGAGTCCATCAGTTTCATAAGATGACAACTGGGCCTCTTCGTGGATGCGTTCTATGTGTGTCCCAAGACGGCACAATAGCAGTCGTTGTAGTAGATGGTTTCCAGTTGTAAGTCGTGCTTCGTCCATGAAAGAAAGAAAAATCCATCAGTTCTAATGATATGTTAGCTTGTACCTAATCCCTGGATCCGCCTTTCCCCTGACCAGAATATGCTTGGGTGACAACGAGCTTCTGCTGATTTATGCAGATCGACGCGCTCGTATATGGGACGCCAAGACAAAGGAATTCAGGAGGTCCTTGAGCCTGGATAAAGCGGAGGAGCTCGTTGAGAAGGAAGGATGGCTCGAGTTGTAAGGTCAAGCCCATATGTGTTACATTCTCACTCAATCCCCTGCAGAACATCTGATAGCCAAGATTGCACTCCGGATACCGTCTTGAAGAGGCTACCTGGACAGGCGCTACCTGCAGGTGTGTTCACTCACTCTTCCAGCTTCCTTACACTGATTTCCATAGTAGCGACACTTTCTTTGGATCTTGAACGTTTCATAACCTACTCAACGACGATTATAAAGACCATCAGTACGAATCTCTCTCAAACACAAGCGATTTTCTCAACCCGCCACCGGCTTCTCTCACTCCTCTCGGTCCTCTTGACACCGGGATTAAATAAGGACACCGATGAAATTTGCCGAGATCATCTTGGTATTGGAACGTCATTGGCACACCCAGGGTTTTCAAGGTCAGTGCTGGTCAGCGTTTTGTCTACGAAATCTATATCTGATCCATCGTAGTCGTGGTTTCACAAGTGTCTATAGGTCCAATCACCCAAGCGACCCATGGTGCATATCTGGCGAGGTTTCCGCTGCGCGCGCATTATCCATAACTGTCACCCTCCGTGCTTTAGGACTCTTCGAAGGTATTGTTCCTGTGTGATCTACGAGAGGTTTGTTCAATATCTTTTTTTTCACAGAGTTGACAGATTTCACGAACACTGTTATCGCATTCTACGCTACATCCTTACCTCTTATAATTGGCCCCAATTACAAACCACATAGCCTTTCGTATCTTGCGAGGCAATGGTTTGACACGTCCCGTAGGTCACATCACCTGCTTTGATCCCTCGGCTATAAAGATACTTCGATAGATGAAGTACGGCAAAGCTCTCGACTACTATTCGATGCGGCTGTCGTACGTTTGTCTGATGAAGAGGCGAACGCCGTTGCAGAGCAATGGCAGCATCATCGTATGTTTTACAGCGTTTGATTAATTGTGATCTTCTGATGTTTGAGGAAAGTCCCGTGTCTACAGCCAACTGCTGATAGAGAATCTACTCAGGCGGCTCTTTCGTTGTTCATTTGCGGATATCTTGCTGCAGAGAAATATAGTTTGTTCGCATCAAGGTGTGGAGCTACTGCTACGTGTTCCCTGCATCATTTAATTCTTCCGTGATTCCAGTGTTCTGACGGACATATCGAAGTCCATAGCTTTGTACCTCCAAGATGAGCAGTCTATCTTCAGGGTTCTCGCTATTGATCTGTGCTCCCGCGGATTCCATGTTGGCAACATTATATCGATGCAATGGAAATCCTCAGGGCCCTCTTCGTCTTGGCTACAACTTCGCGGAAGGATGCCATTTCGGCTCAAAACATAGGTGTGCAGGCAAGGTTAGCCGTACTGCATATTGCCGCCTCCAACACGCCTTTGTTCATGACAACACTGGGGCTTGACATTCTCAGTCCGGCCAACGTTGAGTACCGAAAATCGATCATGCAGATCGTTGCTTTTCTGATACGAAAGGTTCGTGGAATTACATGACTGTCTGGGCCCACATCTCTGACTCACCAACAGCGGCCCATGGTACTTTATCCAAACTTGCCCAAGTTGATGGAAGCTGTTGTGAAGTCGTTGGATCCCAATTCAACTTCTCATCGAGATGCCATTCTGGATACTGCGACTGAGATAATCGGGCACGTTGTCAAGACGTAGGGCGCCATATCAAATTTCGTGTCAGAGAGAAAGTGGGGCTGAATGACTTTCTAGGTATCCTTGCATCGATTTCCACATGTCAACGCAACGCTTAGCTGTCGGAACAAGTGAGGGTGCGATTGTCATGTACGATCTGAAGACGGCTATTAGGTTGTATGTGCTTGAAGGGCACAAAAAGGGTATTACCGCGTGTAGCTTCTCCCCCGATGGGCGCCGTTTGGTTACTTTATCTCTCGAGGAAAGTGTGGTGTTGGTGTGGAAAGTTGGATCTAGTTTTTCGAGCTTTTTTCAATCCTGGCGCACCACCACGCCAGGGACATGCAGGTTCGGAGCCTTTCAAACGCTTTCGTTCAATGTTGGCGAAGAAGGTATGTCAGGTGGTACTGCGGCTTAATGTGGGTGCTTATCTCTTTGTCCCTTAGCGAACATGACTGCCTCGGAGAGCCTTACCCTAGTTCGCTTCGAGTGGAGCGCGGAAAGAAGCACAAAGTTAAAAATTCGGGATAGTACCCTTACGTTTAGTACTTGACGCATTGACGACGGGCTCAGTCAGAATGTATACATTTTATGGGACACCTAGGATCCAAGAGATAGATTACTAGTACTTATTATTGGCTATGCATATTCATGAAAATCATTCACTTAAACTCTGGTGTGGGAGTGAAGGAAGGATGTTTAAAAACATAACGACGTCCGTACTACAGATATTTATCTACACCGTCAGCTGAACTACGACGGACAATTCAGACGGCTACGGGACAAGACATGCTCGGGCGCTTTGGTTAAGCCCCCTCCATCATTGCACTCGTAAAGCAGCCAGGAGCCCAAGCACGCACAGGCTGCAGGCCTGTGGTCAAAGCGGGAATGTCCCGTGTCAAAAATTTAAACATTGTTTATAACATATTTGGAGACCGGTTTCGAGTACTAGGGCATATTCTTGACGTCGCAGCCTTTACCAGCAGAAACCAGCGCTCTGTCCACCTCTTGATGTTTTGGACATCACATTTATTGATATTCCAGATGAACTCGGCAGGCTTGGCTAGTTTTGTCACCAATCCTGGCAAAAATAATGAATATTACTGTACCAAATTTGGAAGGATGTTTACCTGTTTTATGTAAATTTTCTTTACGGAACCCTAATCCGGCTGCACGATGCGTCATACAAGCCGATCGGAATTTTTAGCTCTTCCACTAACCCCCGCAGAACCCCGCTCACGTTTCTTTGACACCTTGGGGTAGCCTTGACTGGCCATTCACGAGCATTTCTGAACCATCATGTTACGCGGATTGGCTCTGGACTTTCTTAGTGTTTCCTCGCGGAGGTCATTCTACTTCAAAGCCTGCCCGAGGCGAGACACTTTTGCCGCAACCTGGAATAACCCGTGGGTTTCACCGGTCGATACGTGAGTTATCTCTGCGTATTGAATATCCATTTCACTGACAGGTAAAGATAGCGACTAGACACGGAGGGATCGATAGACCCAAACCCGGAACGGGGTATGTTTGAGCCACTTTTTTTACTCTATCTTTCAGACGCGCTCATAGCCAACAGTATTGTTATCGACTTCAAGGATTCCAAAGGGACGTTAATCAAGACGGTCGAAGTTAATGAAGGGGACGACATTCTCTCTATCGCGCATGAGTACGACATTGACCTGGAAGGCGCGTGCGAGGGCTCAATAGCGTGCTCGACGTGTCATGTCATACTAGAGCAGGAGGTGTTCGACCATCTGGAAGAACCGGGGGATGACGAAAATGATATGCTGGATATGGCATTTGGCTTGACGGATACGAGTCGGTTGGGGTGCCAGGTGAAGGTGACCAAGGATATACAGGACGGCAGGTGGGAGGTTAGGCTCCCGGCGGCGACGAGGAATATGTTTGTTGACGGTGTGTTTTTTCGTCTTTTACTTGTTTTCGGTGGTTGACGTATAGTACAGGGAAGAAAGCATCACATTAATAATGCATTGCTACTCTACGAGTCCGATGTACCAGTAATCGATAATAGGGCTATGCCGAGTCTTCATTCATTGCCGGCGGGGCATCTGTTTCTTCGTGGAAGGGATACATCTCAGTTCAAGTTTTTTAACAGCGGGACTACAAGACGACGCTCCCGCAGTGAACCGATTCTGGTACGGCAAGAAGCATTCAGTTTCAGGAAAACAAGATCTTAATTCAAGCCTTACGTAACAAACCGCAGGTATCAATATGGAGAGTTACGCCCCCCGTCTACAGCCACCGGTTGTCGTTATGACTTCGACTTCCGAGCTTCGACACCAAGCATTCTCCGTAGAGCTGGGAGTTGGATGGGAAAACAGAGGTCTCATCCTCCTTGTGTCAGATCGAAATCCTTCAAGTATATGGACATCATGTCTTAACACATAGCTCGGAGACACCTAGCCGTGAGATTGTTATTTTCATCCCTTAAGGCTGACGGTTATATTAAAGGTGTATAACCTCGTTTACCCAGCATTTTGTTGCACGAAGAAGTGTCCGAGGGGACAGAGCTAAAATCGATGATAATTTCTGTCCCGACGAGCAGGATAGAAATGGTACACTCCCTCTGAAGACGGCCATCACATCATACAAGATGGATCAAACCGTGGAGGTTGTACGCACATATCTGCGGATCCTACACCTGTCATTGACCGTGCCAACGTCCTCTCTGAGATTTGCAGGTGGCATGCCCTCTCTATTTCGAATGTGCTAGACCGGTGGCTTGACAATACCAGAACTGATCTTGTAGTACACTATCGAAGAATCATCTGCGGTTATTCCCAGATATATTTCAGACGGATCTGAGAGTGATTTGAAAGCGGATTGCAGCCTGTAAATATTTTCAGTCACGGAACGCACGGGCGTGTATTATACAACGGACCAAGCATAGGACACTGTTTCCGCCAAAGAACATGGGACGATGTAGACGAGTTCGTTTGAGTCAATATTCGGTCTGCGACATTTTATTGCGCCCCTTGGGCACTGCCCTCCGAGATCTACTGGTTCGACGTCTTTCCATGACTGCGCTGCAA
>JAUEPU010000210.1:0-78773 GCA_030435615.1 Armillaria luteobubalina
GTAAATGACATGAATTCAAGAGTCTTATTCAGCGAGACTGTATCCCGATGTGTACGGTAAATGGAGGTTTTACGTCGTGAAAGACTGCTCACACACCTATCAGCATTGTGACGAAAGCTCTTGTTCTCAGGACAGCATTCCTATCTATCGGCTTTGGGACGCGCGTCGTGCCAAGAGAGTAAATTTAGTAATGATTATTCATGCTATTCCACGCATGCCGATGAAAGGGAGAAAACGGTTTAGCGGTGGAATTGAAGTATCGGATCTATCGTAACTCACCTTCATCGATTTTCGGTACATCCGAACACGACGAAAATGATTGATTCCAGAAGGTTCCATTCGCCAGAGATAGAGATACACTCGGTAGATCAGTTCAATCGTAGGACAGTGGATTATGGCTTTCCACCCACAGCAAATAAAGCGTAGGATCTGAGAGAAATCATCGCTTGAAACGCCATGCTCTAGAGGTTCCATAAGGAATGTATATTTGGACGTTCGTTTGACCTCCGTATTAGATGAAAACTGCCGTCCCGAAATCCCAGGCTTAGACAGATCTGAAGCATAGAAGCTCCAGGCCTGTAGCGTCGCAGAGAGAGCAAAAAACAGAGGCACAAGAAGGAAGTTTACCACGCAGGAAAGTACCAATGTGTTGAAGGCAGGACGGAAGGATGTTCCCCCATTCGTCCAGGAGGTGCGTTTCTTCAACACATGCATAGACCAGATTGTCACGAAGATGTTAGAGGTCAGTAATCTTGGTTCATTCTGAGCCGAGAATATGCTCAGGATCCACGCAAATTGACTTGGTACATTTTGCAAGCAGCTATCTCCTTAGTCAAATTGCGTCCGGACTTGCGAGCTGCAGTAAGGGTTTCGTGACAGTATGAAAGCGTAACGATTCCGTATTCTGATAACTGGTTAACCTACCAAGCATTCAGCATTATACATGGAGTAGAAGAAAGGATCCATCCCACAATATTACCCGCCAATTCCTTCGTTGGTGTAACAATCAACCCCACAGGGCGTGATTTGGCAGGAAGACTGGGGTATGCTTCTGGGAAGGTCGCTGATTTCCAGATGGCACAGAATGGGAACAGTAAATAGAGCCGGCTTTCCGTCACCAGTCGCATTGCATAGAAGGACATCTTTGCCTTTGAGAATGTGGATGATTGGTTGTTCTTGAAATGGGCGAAGACCATCCTTCCAGCTCGGTATTCGCTTGGCCACGACATCCTTGATAGCTTGAGTACCTTCAAGATCGTTCCACGAGAGCGCCCGAGTCATAAGCGTCATCGGATAGCGAGAGGAGCAAGACGAACGGCGCAGAAACGCAGCCAAACGCGGTGGTATTGATTAAAGGAGTGATGGGAAAGTCTATTTATGGTAGCTGACGTAACGGCGGCGATGGGGCTAACAAGGAGGCGCGTTAAAAAGTTAAAACAAGACTGCGGCTTCGATGTGCATTTCCGTCATGCTGAAAACTTCCTATCCCAGGCCCAGGAATCCTCTGGAGCTATTACTGTCCCACGTAGTGCTCTTATTTGGCGACCTGTGAAGCTATGCTAGAAAAGAACGACACAGGCAGAGAAAAAACTGCCTAAAGGATGGTCGATGATGGCTCCTGTGACACCTATAACCAACGCCGCATATTTCTTCAGCACATGATGACCACTGCTGGAGGAAAGAGAGCGATGCACCGTTGCAGAAAAATAAATTTCGACGGGTTCTTCTGGACTTGTGGCCTACTTCACGCCGCACCATCTTAGTTGCTTTCATATCAAAGCGAACATAGAAATATAGGCGAACGTGAGGATGCAAGTGCTCATCACCCTCAAGTTCTCTTCGCTTTTCTGTACTGTACATCCTCATATCCCAATGGTATATGAATAACTATCTTCAGCCTGCAGTCGAGGTCCAAACATCCACGGCGCACCATCCATTGACTCGATTAAGCACAACATCACGATCTACATCGGTACCATCAAGGATTCACCAAGGTAATTCCACCATCAACGTTCAAGATGGCCCCATTCGTATAATCCGACGCTGCCAAGTACACCGCTGTCATCTCCATCTCTGCGTCACTAGCAATTCACATTAATATCACCTCTACACCAGCACTGAAGTCACTCACGTCCCATGTCTCCTCGCTGGTATCGGTGCCATATTCCCAGGCACCGGTTTAGTTTTGAGCGCCTCCAAAAACTCAGAACTCGTCAACTGCAACGCAAACACTCCAGACTCTAGCGCGTTCACCCGAATTGGGATATCCCTCCCAGCAAAACTCGTGCCCAAGACAAGGGTGAGTTTCTCCAAAGCGGCTTTCGTCGGGCCGTATGCAAGCTGTATAGAGTGAGTCCAAACTCAAAAGGAGTTGGGGGGTACGCACGGACATGACGGTTCCTGGAACGTTCAACTTTGCTGCTGCGCCGCTGATGTTGATGACGCTCGAGGTGCCTTGAGGATGGGAATGTGCTCCTTTGATGAGGAGGGACTGGAAAGCGCGGACGACGAAGAACGGGGCGATGGTGTTGAGCGCGAAGATATCGGCCCAGTTTTGTGCCGTCTCCGGTTCAAATGGATCTACCGCTGCGAACTTCTTCGTGATAAAGTCTGGGTCGCGAAGGGATGCAGCAAATCCGGCACTACGAAAGAAGTTAGTGTATGGGGACCAGGAGTAATATAGACCAACTTGTTGACGAGTATGTCGAGCTTGCCATCGAGTCCTTCGATGTGCTGCGCGCAGGCCTTTAGGCTTTCCTCTTCTGTCACGTCCATCTGGAGTTTGTGGGCGTGTCAATAGTAAATATCTTGTAAAAAGTTTGATCACTAACGGGATAATGGATCCCGAGACACCTGTAACAGACGTGGCGGCTTCCTTCAACACGTTCAGCCTTCGACCAGTAATGTATACTTTCGCTCCATTTGCAGCGAAGGCTTTCGCAATGGTAAACCCTCTATGTAGAAATCAACCGTAGATCGTAACTGAGGTCCGAGGATTGCAAGGCTTACATCCCAGTTCCTCCAGCAGTAACGAGACCTGCTCGTCCGTTCAGCGACATCATCGTGGCGACGTTGAGATCTGCCATGTTCAAGGAACACTGCTGGAAGGTCTCCTTTATTACAGCATTCTTCGGTGTTATTCAGCGGAAGTATACCCTCCGTCAAGCGACTGTTCTTGCTAACGTCCCGCCAGTAGTCAGCGGCTGTGACAGTTTTACTGGACTCGGATAGCAATCCTACTTTGCATTTACCGATATCGTGTGCGAAAAGGATCTTCATATTTTTCCGCATATGAGAAAGGGCACGCGACACGTCCGATATATTTGTCCCTTGACATCATTGGGTAGATCTTTGAGCTGTTCCTTAGATCTTTGATAGGATTGTACGACCTACGGTTAAAGCTTCGATCAGCACACGTACAGATACTGTATCAGTTACTGACAGTCCCGTGACATAGTGTCTTTCACTGTAACACGACTGTACCCCGGTAAAGGGCGATAGGTACTTGCTTTAGTATAACCCAGAACTGTCCGCAACTAGGACAAAGGTCTCATGCTCAACGCTCCCTATCGGCTTTTGAACGCCTATGTGCCAGAAGAGGAACTCTCACAATGATTGTTCATATTCTTCCACGCAGTTCGTCTAGGAGGTAAGCCGATTAACGGATGCTACAAGTCTGATTGAACGAAATTGGATCAGTTATGGGATGCTGGTGTCCGAAGCAAGAGAATAAAGACGTGTTTGTCATGGTGGTAAGAGTAAGAAAAACAATTATCAATATTTTGATCCGATGTTTGTTGTTGAACGTTGATCGATGATCTCCGACCACCATCTCTCTATCGCTGTTCCCACCATCCCGATATCTTGCCTGCTTTCCATTGATATCCTTCAAGTCGCTATATAAGACATCGGACATTCCAAAGGACTCAGTAGGATCGCTCTCATTACGAAAGGTCATAAGGTGCGTGAACTAGAAGTCTCGGATACCCAGTTTCAACTAAGGGATCTGCGTTTCTCCTCACTCCAGCGTTGCACGAAATTTCAACGATGATTTCATTTGCGGAGGTCAACAGGAATAACACCAAGACGGGCAGCTACTACGTCGGCGCCAGTGCTCCGACCGGACGCGATCATGCACAGTTCATGGCCGTCTCCTATACAAGACAAGCGACTATGAAAATGAGATAGAGAGCGAGGATATTCGTATGTCAAGCTCAAGCTCTATTCCCTCGCGCTGTCCATCGTCTTCCCGGGTCTGGAGACAAGGCTAGCGATCCTTACAACAAAGCCGAACTTTTTCGTTCCCTATGAGCCGCTAGTTTTCAATGGGCCAGAGGTATTGCTACAACGTTGAGGTGAAGTACCAAAAACAACAAGCACAAGGTACGCGACATGCACATAAACGGCTAGAATTTTCTCATTCATCTTCCTGGCCTCCAAGTGACGATAATGTAGAATGTATGGTCCAGAAGTCGAGGACAGAACCTGAGAGAAAACGCCTACAGTCATGTACCGGTCAATGAGACACTGAAATTCGTTTGGCCTCGGCAATATGATAGATGTCCCAAATAAAATGTTTAGAATAGACTAAAATTATATTTTGAGTATAAAGCAGTACATACATCACAAATACATGCATATTGGGCACGGGAAAGGTCATATCGAGCCTTATCAGTGCAAAAACGCAAGATCAGCACAATACGAGTCAATGAGACGCGTCACATCACGCCAGATATACCAAATACAGAACAAGATCGGACTTACTCATCACCATCGGACCCTATATCGGGCCTATCGTAATCGCTGTAACTCGTGATGTGACGTGATAAAGACATCACTTTTGCTGCATGGTTTCTTCTGCCGTTTTCTGATATTTTGACTCTCCATAAAGTACCAGGGAAAGTGAGTATGATATGTTCCTACTTCTGGTATAAATTTTGTGACCTCGGACTAATTTTCATCATGAAAATCATGTATTAAGGCTTTTTTTCTGTTAAATCGGCAACATATCACCCTCTCTTTATTCCATCGCAGAAGAGGGTGGCTTCGGAGGAGGTATAATAAAGATAAGTATACTAATCAAAGATATATGCACCAGCTCCGAGTCAATTAGGTGCATATCAAGCTATTCCGAGCCACCTGTCTCATTGACTGATCCTGTCTCATTGACCGGTACATGACTGTAGTTCCCTATTCTTGTAGGCTGGACACGGGAAGTTCACCTAGCCTTCCGTCTTCTCCACTGTCTCTGTTCTTTTTTGTCCAGCCGCCCTTCTATACTCATCTAGACCCAGTTTATCTGTGATTGGACGCCGAATTTCAGGAGAAAGATAGTATCACACTGCTAATTTCAGGCTCCTGGTAACAGCCAAAATCGGAACGAACACGATAGGTGTGGACAGGTATCAAGAATCTTGCCAAAGTCATCAGAAATAAAAACACAGGGCCTCGACGATGGGAATCGAAGGTTGTTCCCTCTATCCTATGGCCAGGTAAAATTGGCAGCGTTAAGACGTCAAGACTGACATTGGAGGGTTGAGATGTCGTCCTCCCAGCCAGCACGAAGGACATGGAGACACGATGCGCGTTCTTACATTGCACTCTGCGAAGACCGGAACGTGGAATGCAGAAATACAGTTTGAGTACTCGCAAAAACGAGCTTGAGCCTGGAAGTAGTCGGCGTATTCTATGCTGTCAAACACGGGCGTCTCGGGACGCTCAGTATTCCCCGATACCGAGTAACTGCATCGTTTACTGGTTCTTTCAGGGTCTTCGATGACTCATTCTTCACGTCTTCGCCTTCGGAGGAATTTGGCGCGACGCGTGTTCAGCTCCGAGCGCCACAGAATTACCGAAATACTTGAATATTTATGACATGTGTGAGTCAACAAGGACCCTAGAAAATTGGCTTGATCGAAGAAATCGATGAAGGTGAGTTACGATAGATTCGATACTTCAATTCCACCACTAAACCGTTTTCTCCCTTTCATCGGCATGCGTGGAATAGCATGAATAATCATTACTAAATTGTTCTCTTGGCACGACGCGCGTCCCAAAGCCGATAGATAGGACTGCTGTCCTGAGAACGAGCTTTCGTCACAATGTTGATAGGTGCGTGAGCAGTCTTTTGCGACGTAAAACCTCCGTTTACCGTACACATCGGGATACAGTCTCGCTGAATAAGACTCTTGAATTCATGTCATTTACATGGCAACCACTGGCAGTGGAATAAAAGGGTCTGTGTCTGCAGGCTATCTCACAATCTTCAATCATGGCAGATCTTAATATGGTTACAGTGATGTCGCTTTCCGGACGAGTAGGGCTCGTTACAGGCGGAGGAACGGGGATGTATGTTTCTTGATTCTCGGTCGCGACTCGTGGGTGATTGTCTGGCAGAGGATTTATGATTGCGAAAGCGTTTGCTGCAAATGGAGCCAAGGTATACATTACTGGGCGAAGGCTGGATGTCCTAAAACAAGCTGCAGCGTCAATTACAGATGTCCCAGGATCTGTTGTCCCGTAAGCAGGCATTCTCTCCCAATGGTCTTCGCCTGCAGCTGATGATCCTACAGGATCCAGATGAATATCACAGACGAAGAAAGTGTCAAGGCCGGGGCCAAGCACATTGAAGGAATAGATGGCAAGCTCGATATTCTCGTCAACAAGTTCGTCCCCCAGTTCTCCCTCAATCGTACGCTCATCTATTCGTCATAGCGCCGGAATTGCCGGCCCCCTTGGTGACCCACACTTCATCGCTAAGAAATTTGCGGCAACAGATCCTTTTGAACCCGAGACGATACAAGCCTGGACAGACGTCTTTTCACTCAACACCATCGCACCGTTCTTCGTCGTGCGTGCCTTCCAATCCCTTCTTGTCAAAGGAGCGAGTTCCTGCCATGGAGGCACGTCAAGCGTCATCAACGTCAGTAGCGTGGCTACAAAGATGAACTCATGCTCTTCCTTGTCCTCTGTATGTGCTGTTCGATCCCTTCCAGCCTAAGCTGACCTCATTTAGTTGGCATATCCCATGACGAAGGTGGCTTTGGACAAGCTGACTCTTGTCCTGGCCACGAGTTTTGCTCAAAGGGGCATTCCAATTCGGGTGAACAGCCTGGCTCCCGGCCTGTTCCCGTCACAATTGATTAGTCCTGATGTATTAGAGTCGATCAAGACGGATCCATTGCCGGGGATGGTCGCGCCGATACCTGCGAAGAGGCCAGGGAGGTGAGTATGTTCAATGTTTGAGTGCGATTGAATATCGATCAGACTTTCTAGCGAGGCGGAGATGGGGATGACAGCGGTTTGTTTGGCGGCATCTGATTATACGAATGGAGCGGTGTTGACTGTTGATGGTGGACTATCAATAGTCAATCCTTGAACCTTTGATCATCTCACGTGGAATATATTTTGGAATAAGAAAGCTAACATGCCCATATATGAGCGTGGAGCATCACGTACGGGGCCGTCTGTGGGAAACGTAGAGATCTGGTCCGTAAATACGAACGCGATAAAACAACGATTGTAATGCGTGGACATGGGATTTATTCGCGAGAACAGTATCTTCTCTTCATCGGTGAAGGTTCGCCTCCTTCGGACTTCCCTCCCAGCTGTTCACCTGTGTAAATTCTTGTGTTACCGGAACTACGCAAACGTTCCTAAGATGATTCGACTTGGCTCTCGCTTTCTTCATACAGAGGACATCGCGTGCAACTCGCAGTACGACGCAAGTCTTGCCTACGGCAAATGGATGGTACCTAGTGTAGTCCGGATGTACTCATATTTTGTATAAAATTCGGTACACAACATTATATTAAACACCGTGGAACGCCTGTAGGAATCTGTTATCATGAGACCTTGAGATCAAAGTCCATTGCGAAGGAAACTTGTTCGTGGAATTGAAGTACTATCGAATCTATTTCAACTCACCTTCATCCTTGACTCTCACTGATCAAACCGATACTCAAGGCTCATTTTGACTCACACACGCTATAATATCCCCCGAACACAGATACGCCTTGATAATCCTGTCACTGCCGCTCAGAATTGGACGCGCGCTACCCCAGTCTCATTTTTCCGACGGCGAAAACTTAAAGGACGAGAACTGCGCAGCGTGCGCTGAACACGGCTTTGCAAGTCTGAGCCACTCCGATTTCTAACGACAGAATTCCGTAGCAATCGTTCAGATACAGTACTCAGACGCCTGTCAAGGATTGACCAGCGATATTCCACCATCAACACTCAAAACCGCCCCGGTCGTATAATCCGATGCCGCCAAATACAGGGCCGTCATACCCATCTCCGCCTCACTAGAAACTTTAATCAGCAATCAATCTCAGTTCAATGACTGGGATAACTCACGACCCATGCCTCCTCGCGGGTATCAGCGCGACCTGACCAGGTATTACCTGGGTCTTGAGTGTCCCCAATAACTCAGGAGTCACCATCTCCGACGCGAACGCACCAGGCTGCAACGCATTCACCCGAATCGGAATACCTCTCCCAGCAAAACTTGTCGCCAAAACGAGAGTGAGCTTGTCCAGTGCTGCTTTCGTCACACTGTATGCGACCTAAATCGAGCCAACTGAGCGCAAGCTTCGAACAAACTACAGGACACATACAGAAACCATAGACGCTGATGTGTTCATCTTTGCCGCTACGCTAGTGATGTTAATGATGCTTGAGGTGCCTTGGTGACGGGAAGATGCTCCTTTGACAAGGAGGGATTGGAAGGCGCGTACAACGAAGAACGGCGCGATGGTGTTGAGCGAGAAGAGATCAGCCCAGTTCTGTACGGTTTCGGGTTCAAAAGGATCCTCTGCGACGTATTTCTTTGCGGCGAAATCTTGGTCGTGGCTGCCTGTCTGATCGCGGGCCCCAGCATATCCGGCACTACGGATGTGTTAGTGTACAGAGGAAGGGAACCGAAGCTGCCATAGACGAACTTGTTGACAAGGATATCGAGTTTTCCATCGGTGTTTTCAATATGCTTTGCACCGGCCTTGACGTCTTCTTCATCTGTTACATCCATCTGCAGTCTGTATACGCATTATAAGTGGTCATCACGAGAGAAGTGATGGTCACTGACGGGACAATGGAGCCCGAGACGCCTGTAACGGTTGCGGCGGCCTTCTCTAGCACGTCCAACCGTCTGCCAGTGATGTAAACCTTGGCTCCGTTTGCAGCAAAGGTTTTTGCAATCATAAATCCACTGTCGGACAATTAACCATGCGTCACAACCGAGAATCAGGAAACATACATCCCCGTTCCTCCGCCTGTAACGAGGCCTACTCGTCCAGAAAGCGAAATCACTGTAGCGATGTTAAGATCTGCCATGACTGAGGATTTCTAAATGACCTCTGGATGCAGTCCCTTTTATTCCAGTGGTTGTTGTCTGTATGTCACAAATTCTGATCTTATTAAGCCAGGCAGGCGATATACCGATGTATGCGGTGAATGGCGGTTTTACATTGCAAGAGACTGCCCGCATCTCCGCCAAACTTGTCAACATCGTGACGAAAGTGCTTGTTCGGGGGCCGCATGCCTAGGATCCTATTTGTCGGCTTATTCAGATAAGTCTTCGTAAGAAGTACGCACGAGTATAACGACCAAGTGCAGACACAGGTACCATATAGGTTGAGCCCTTGAGACCCTAAAATTGAAGCCCACTGCGAGCGAAGTTTGTTTGCGGAATTAAAGTGTCAAACAACCTCCACCTTCGACCCCATTGACCAAACCGATATTTCAGGCTGCTTTCGACTCTCACATGCGCTGATAGTCCACAAATGCATACGCGCCTTCAATTTTGATAATCCTGCGCCGCTCCGAACTGGACACGCATCGCCCTGATCAGATTTTTCCGAAGGCAAAGACCTAAAGAAACTACATAGAGTGCGCCGAATACTGCTTTGCAAGCGTGAGCCATTCCAGCGGCATTCCTCAGTCGACGACAAGGTTCCGTAGCGCTCGTTTCGAACGTGCCAAACGTTCTCGCCAAAATGCCCCAGAGAATGTATATCTTTCAAGGCATCCAGGTCCTGATGGAGGAGCATCTATTGTAGGCAGTGGTCTCACTAGTCCCTTCCGCAACTTAGACTGGCGACATTGGAAGTCACCACATGGTGGTGGGTGTTTTCTACGAATGTAGGATGATTTTGTTATCGAGGGGGATATATTGATCACAAACCTGTATATGGTTTCAATACATACACACATTGCAGTTCCCACACAACATCTGAAGTGGCAGATAAGTTCTCCGCGAGCCGGCTTATATCGAGTAGCGAAAGCGATGCATTGACAACGACTCATTCAAAACACGGTGAACAGGATGTGGAGTAGTCGCCTAACAGAGTTAATCTCCGTCTGTCGTCGAGGTCCGGGAAAAACTCCTTGGAGCACATAATCCCTTTGCGTTCGTAAGACCCGCGATGGTCTCCATTTGTGTGAGGCGAAATTTTAGCTGCCCCGCGATATGATCAAGCTCAAATGGAGACATGGTATCGACGACGTCGCGTATTACGATGCCTGGAGGTGGGCTGACGACGTGTAAACACTTTGCGAAAGGGATGATTGGATCTTCCGGAACAGATTGGAGGTCACCGTACGATCTGGGTCGCCAAAGGTCCTTTTGAATATTCCTAGTTCCTGTATGTATAATGTTATATTCATTCCAATGCCAAGAGTGTGGCAATAAGGACCTGTTAGACAAATTTGACAAATCTTTGCTCAAGATCTAGTAGGTCCCCTGCTTCGGTATAGACTATAACTTTCAGGTGAGTAGACGTGTCATCCATACTGTCTTTAGGACAGGTCAACATGAGTATCAGGAAAGTTTAGTGAAATTCCAACCTCAGTGCCATTGCGGTGAAGACGAAAGAGCCAGGTGCCGTCAGTCGAGTACTTTTCGCCCTATGTGACTGTGATGTCACGACCATAAAAAGAAATTTTGAGACACGCTAGTTCGTGGCTTGTGAACAGTCGCCTGGCGACAAAGTAACAACGATTACCCATATACTCCCTGTGTCTGCACTCTTTCGCCATACTCGCCTGTATTTCTCACGAAGACCTTTCTGAATCTTCGTTGTTAATCTTCCTTTCTTGAACACGACGCGCGTCCACAAGCGGTTCAATCAGGTCCTAGGTATGCGGCCCTCTAACAAGCGCCTTCGTCATGATGCTGACAAGTGTATGAAGATGTGGGCAGTTGTAATATAAAACCACCGTTTACTCCATACACCATGGAGCGATACATAACCTGGCTTAATAAGACCGGAATGATGACTTATAGGCAACAACGACTGCAATTAAAGGGACTGCATCCGGAGGTTATCTAGAAATCCTCAATCATGGCAGATCTTAACATCGCTACAGTGATGTCGCTTTCTGGGCGAGTAGGCCTCGTTACAGGTGGAGGAACGGGGATGTATGTTCCTTGATTCTCGATTGTGGCTCACGATTGACTGTCCTATAGAGGTTTCATGATTGCAAAAGCCTTTGCTGCAAACGGAGCCAAGGTATACATCACTGGGCGCAGGCTGGACGTCCTAGAACGAGCCGCCACATCGATCACAGGTGTCTCAGGATCCATTGTCCCGTAAGAATCTGTGATCTCCCTATGCCGCTCATCTGGTCTGACGTGCTTATAGAATCCACATGGACGTCACAGATGAAGAGAGCGTCCAGGCCGGCGCAAAGCACGTTGAGGAAATCGACGGCAAGCTCGACATTCTCGTCAATAAGTTTGTTACTGGTACCACCCTCAGTTCTTCTCGACCAGGCTGATGTCCCGATAGTGCCGGATTTGCTGCATCCCTTCACGACCCAGATTTCACTGCGAAGAAATTCGCTGCGGAAGATCCTTTTGAACCCGAAACCGTACAGAACTGGGCTGATATATTTGCACTCAACACCATAGCACCGTTCTTCGTTGTACGCACCTTCCAACCCCTCCTCGTCAAAGGAGCATCTTCCCGCCCCCAAGGCACCTCAAGTGTCATCAACGTTAGCAGCGTAGGGGCAAAGGTGAACACAACGGGGCCCATGACTACTGTATGTGCCTCTGGTTTTCATTTTTATTCTTCGAAAAATTGGGCTCACTTGACTTGATTTAGTTCGCATACACTGTGACCAAAGCCGCATTGGACAAGCTCACTCTCATTTTAGCGACGAGTTTTGCTCAGAGAGGTATTCCGATTCGCGTGAACTCGGTGCAGCCTGGTCCGTTCGCATCGGAGATCATGACTCCCGGTCTTTTAGAGCCACTCGTGAAGCAAATGCTATCTGGGAAAGTCGCGGTGGTACCCGCGAGGAGGCAAGGGTCGTGAGTATTTTCGAGTTACTGGCTGAGATTGATTGTTCATCTGGGTTTCTAGCGATGCGGAGATGGGCATGACGGCGGTCTACTTGGCGGTATCGGATTATACGAACGGAGCGGACTTGATCGTCGATGGTGGAGTCTCGCTGGTCAATCCTTGACCGGTGTCTGAGTGCTGTATATGATACGGAATTGCCGCGTGAATTTATCTCATTTTCCCCTGTACCTTCAGTGTGATGCATGATTACACTAATAAATACAACACCAACGAGCCTCCAGAAATGCTCGAAGCAGGAACAACGGACCTCGAAGAAGGCGATGCCTGAGCCATAAACAGTCAGCATTACCATCCTGAACATGTCAATTTCTGCCGTCAATGCACAAAAAATTAGATTCCTTTCGTCGATAGTCTTTGGTCTTCGCTAGCTTGCCTTCGGAGGATTGCAATACGACGACAGGAGGGAAGATAAGGTATATGGATTCCACGCGTGAGGTTTTTTTTTTTTTGAAAACTTCATGTAATCGCCCGTGTGCAGGCAGTATCGTTTGGCTGGGTTTGGACACTGCTTCGAGGTAGAAGAAGAGTAAGTGTGTGGCAACGAGGTGATTAGTGTACGGAGCAGAAGTAACAAGAGCATCGTAAACAAATTTGTTCACAAGAATATCGAGCTTCCCCTCGATGATTCCTTGTATGCTTGTCGCGAGTTCTGGTTTCGGCCAAGAGGGTAGAATTTTGTACTATGCTGTTACAACCTCCTATGGGCAAAGTTTCCGTTGATATGCACGCACAGCTCCGAGAATATTATGGAGACTACCCTTGAATTCACGACCATTCTCCCGGCTGGATATTTGAAAGATGCGCATGATTGAAATTCTCCAAGGGTAGATGGGCTGACGATACGTCGCCACAGTTGTATAACATGCACCAGCCTTTGGACCTAGGTAGTCCCGAATTTACCAGCATCGCCTGCCTCCACCGACAATACTGCCTGCATTATTCCCGCTGACCCTAAGAATTGAGGTTGAGTTCTTGTGCGAAGGTACTCACCTTTCGTCTACATTTCTGGGTACCTTTTGTGTCGATAATATGGCTATTGGAATGGTACACCTGCCGAGAGCCTGCACTTTCTATCACATAATGTTAGTAGTTCGCAAATACATGTTCAAATTCCCTTGAATAATAGGAGGTCGGCTCAAGTCGGTTCGTGTTCGTGCCCTGGATTTTCGTCAGTGAGGATATCGTTCCTCAGAGGACTGACGAATATATCATTCCAGAAGATTGCTATATCAAAGACGGGATAGACCACTGGTAGACGGAGCGGCAATGTACGGCAGTTGGTGTCAGGGTTTGAAATATATCATGCCAACACCCAACCAACACCATCCACTAGACACTTGTTTTTCTCTATTTCCAGTCTTAGGATAACAGTGAAGGTCGAAGCTGAAGAACTTTCCAAGTAAATAAAACGTTCACTTGGATCGGAAGACCGTGGAGCTCGGTGCTCCATAATCGTACTCCAAATTTCTTTCTCATTTATGATCTCCATTTATCCTGGATCTGTAATCACAGAAGTACGGCGTTGTGATTCAATACACTCAAAAATCACTTGTTGAATGGCCCATCAAGTAACATTGTGAATGTAAGTATGAAAATTTCTACGTCGATGAAGCGTGAGGTACTACTACTCTAGATTGAATCATCGTAAACCTCGGTTAATGATTTTACATTGTCGAAGTAGCGTATCAGTATCACATTGGAGTCGTCATCATGCATCACTGTAACACTTTCACTGTTAAGGGTAGCTGAGAGCCTAAATGTGCTTCACCCTTCACAATCGGTACAACACCCGGCGAGCTAGGGAACTGCAGAATCTCAACTCCTTCGGGAAAAGTGAACTCGAAGTGTCGGATCAGGTTGGCTAGGATTGTTTGTATTTCCATGATCCTGCGTTTCATTGACCAGTTTGAATAAACCGAGACTGAGAAGAGGAGGGAGATACATATGCAAACCGCCACCTACATAGAGCATGAGGATCAGGCACGGAATATAATGAATCGTTACAATTAATTACCCGATGCATGAACGAGATCCAGTACCTGAGGGCACGTACTAAGTGAAAAGAAAAACTGTTGAAGTGTAACTCACTAAATGTCATTCTAGGGTTCGCCAATTAAGCCTCAAAAGCACATCCAAAGGCGAGATCTCACCCACAAATTAGCATACACACCCAGAGATATCGGCATAGTCTTTTCCAAGAATCGATTAGGGTTCCACTCTTCCGCGCCATCTCCCCAGAGAGATGAAAGACTAGGAAAAACTTGCGTCAAGTTGACATTGAAGTGACATGGGAAAAATATGCCGGTGCCATGTACAGGTAAACAGAACAAACAAATGTCTGCCCCTTGGGTACTGCAAGAGTCTTCCCCCCGGTGAGAGGTAGAACATCGTCATGAGGAGCTGTCCGCGTCAATGACTGCCCAACTGGGTATAGACGGAGAGCCTCCTGTCACTAGAGGTGAATATGAACATCCGATGAAAGTAGTTGTACTCACTTTGATAACTGCGTTCAAAAAGGGCATCGAATCATAGTCGTTTGATCCTTGAAGCTCTGTACGAATTATAGACTGGTGCTCAGGACGCACGGCAAGTTCGTATAGCAACCAACATAGACTAGTGCTCGACGTCTCGTGCCCGGCAACGACGAAAGTCCTAGAACGAGACAGAAAATTGCATCATGAAGAGCAGGTAGTAGTACTTGAAATGTCACGAACATTAGCTGAGCCTCGATTTCGTCATCTTTCATTTTGCCTGCTAGACGCGCTCTTTCTAAAACGCAGTCATGTTTACGCGTGCATTAAGTGGATGAAAAGAGATAACTCACCAAGTACACTAAGTATATCTCCATCGCCTTCTGGAGTCTGCCCGTGGGAAGCCAATATTTCTCGAGCACTTCGCTTAGCCATGTTTCCAACGCTAACGAGCTGACGAATCTCTCGGGTTGAAAATAACTGTAGAATTCCTAGCATCGAATTTGGAAGCATTCGTATCAGAGCTATAAGAATAAGCTCGATTGCCGTCGTATTGTTTTGCGAGGCAGTGCTAGAGTTGGGTGTGTATTATGAAAATCATTGAAATGAAGAAAACGCAGTTGCTCTCACAAAAGATGCTTCATCGCTGTCCCTAGTTCCGTTCTCTGACCATCGAGCGTACCAAAATCATACCGGAAAGCGGCTTGTGGAAGTTAGGCGGGTTGGTTGAGGAGAAAAGTCACGGACGGAATTACTTATACCCATAATATCTAGAGTAACCTTGCCCATCCAATCACGAATATTGAGGGTAGCATCAGTCCGACCGGCCAGAGATCCCTTGATACCGTTCACAAGCTACAACCAGTGTAGCTTCAGATTACTACACTTGTTCGATGCATGTATGAATTTACCTTGTCGCTGCACTGCTGGAATATTTTCTGTGAAACCCGAAGCTGTGCAGGGGAGAATGCTAGATTCAGAATCCTGCGTTGGCGGTGATGGGTTTCACCTAAACACACAAATCACAAGTTTTTGTGCAAGCCAGGGCTAGGCAGTGGAACTCACCAGAAACGATACCAAGACCGTTACCGGTGATGAGACTCAGCACGAAGACAGCGTCCTTCGATTTAGGGTAAGTTAATGACGGGTGGAAAATGTGTGCGAGAGCTTTAGGGTCGGAAACTACCAGGACGTCTTGCTATGATTCATTGCTTCAGTTGGGACTAGGACAGCGGCGCCAGCAAAACTTGCTTACACCCAAACATCCCCCGATACGGTAGATGTTGCCATACTCCCTACGCCATTTCGATTCGAGATCACCTGCGTTCTCTTGATCACGAAGGATGCGTTGGTGGCCTGGTGTAAGGTGCAGTTTGTACTCAGCGATCTCTAGGTTTCCAACAGATTACTTACCCAGCCAGAAAGATTGTGACTGAGGTCCCTTGACGTGCTTGACTGATAGTCGTTTGAACCATCGATGAAGTAACGAGGCTACCAGAAGTGACGTGACTATGGTGAAGAATGCAGCCATGTAAAGCAATAACTGGGACTCTTCGAAGGTAAACCCAAGATAACTACATCTCACACTCTTAAGATGCGAGCTTATCCGGAGTTAATTAGCCTCTTGGGTTATAGTACAACTCCGCTTTGGTAGGCGCACAGACTAGTAGAAGGAATGCAGTCTAAGGTACTAGCTCCGATTCTGTTCGAAGGCGGGGCTGCGGCCCCAGTGCGTGCCGTATCTGGCTACCGTAGTGGAATGCTATTTATCCCCTGTGACCCACCGTTTCCAACATCCCATCAGGCTAGTAAGCCTATGAGTTTGGTGAAATTATTACTTGACTTGACTGGACCTGCTGTACCACTATTGTGAGAGGTTTCGAGCTTCTCCTGACACCTACATTCAGTCGTCGTCAATATCACTGACAGGATTCACCTACGTGCTTTGCTTATTTCCATGGAGAGTAGCATAGCACAACGAGAAGCGGTATATAGACGTAACAGCCGTAGAGTGCTGTAACTGCGCACCTTCACCCATCACGAGGCGTGTTGCGGATCACCAATTCAGATCTTCATCAGCTTACTTCCGCGGGGAGTCCATAAGCTTGCATATTTCGTAGTTAGGCGCCATTGTGCCGTGCTTGCCAAAGATGTATTTGACTTGGTGCATTATGTCGACCTGTCCTGCTCAAGGAGCCTCTTCAACATTGTCAACATACGCAGTAATACACCCTAGCTACTCCTCCGATTTTTTAAAAAAACAAGGAAGGCGAAGGTCGGGTTCTTCTGGACTTGTAGCCTACTTCACGCCGCACCATTTTAGTTAGTTACTTCCATATCAAAGCGAACAGATAAATATAGGTAAACGTGGGATGTAAGGGCTCATCACCTTCAAGTTTGAAGTCTTCGCTTTTCTGTACTGTACATCCTGAGATTCCGATGATATACGAACAAATATCTTCAGCCTGCAGTCGAGGTCCAGACATCTACAGCGCACCATTGATTGACTCGATTAAGCACAACGTCATGATCTACATTGGTACCATCAAGGATTCACCAAGGTAATTCCACCATCAACGTTCAAGATGGCCCCATTCGTATAATCCGATGCTGCCAAGTACACCGCTGTCATCCCCATCTCCGCGTCACTAGCAATTCACATTAGTATCACCTCTATTCCGGCACTGAAATCACTCACGTCCCATGTCTCCTCGCTGGTATCGGTGCCACTGATCCAGGCACCGGTTTAGTTTTGAGCGCCTCCAAAAACTCAGAACTCGTCAACTGCGACGCAAACACCCCAGGCGCAAGCGCGTTCACCCGAATCGGAATATCCCTCCCAGCAAAACTCGTGCCCAAAACCAGTGTGAGTTTCTCCAAAGCGGATTTCGTTGGGCCATATGCGAGCTAGATATGTTGAGTGAGTCCAAACTCGAAAGGATCCAGTGAGTGGTTAAGTACGGATAGGAAGGGCGCCGATGCGTTCAATTTTGCTGCTCCGCTGCTAATGTTGATGACGCTCGAGGTGCCTTGAGGACGGGAATGTGCTCCTTTGATGAGGAGGGATTGGAAGGCGCGGACGACGAAGAACGGGGCGATGGTGTTGAGCGCGAAGATATCGGCCCAGTTTTGTGCCGTCTCGGGTTCAAATGGATCTGCCGCTGCGAACTTCTTCGTGATAAAGTCTGGGTCACGCAGAGATGCAGCAAATCCGGCACTACGAAAGAAGTTAGTGTATGGGGGACCAGGAGTAACATAGACCAACTTGTTGACGAGTATGTCGAGCTTGCCATCGAGTCCTTCGATGTGCTGCGCACAGGCCTTTAGACTTTCCTCTTCTGTCACGTCCATCTGGAGTCTGTGGGGGCGTCAATAGTAAATATCTTGTAAAAAATTTGATCACTAACGGGATAATGGATCCCGAGACGCCTGTAACAGACGTGGCGGCTTCCTTCAACACGTTCAGCCTTCGACCAGTAATGTATACTTTCGCTCCATTTGCAGCGAAGGCTTTTGCAATGGTAAACCCTCTACTGAGAAATCAACTGTGGATCGTAATCGAAAATCGCGGCAAGACTTACATCCCCGTTCTTCCGCCAGTAACGAGACCTACTCGGCCAGACAATGTCATTACCGTAGCTATATTGAGGTCTGCCATGTTCAGGGAATGCTGAACAGTCTCTGAGACACGATCTTTTATTGCAGCATGTTTGTGGTATTATTCAGCAAGACCGTCACATCCCGGTAAATAGTTGCTTTGCCATGACCCAAGACTGACCACAACCGGGATGGGCTCAGGCTCAACGCTCCCTACCGGCCGGTGAACGCCTATGTGCCAGAAGAGGAACTTTCATAATGATTATTCATGTTCATCCACGCAGTTAGCCGAGAGGTGAGCCGATTGACGGATGCTGCAACTTATCTGAACGAAGATCAGTGTGCATCTGGGATATTGAATCAGTTACCTTGAAATGAATAGCAGATCCCAGGAAATCCTAAATCTTAGTACATTCCAACTCAAAAGCATTTCCAGCAGTAACTGCGATGGGCGATGGCACATATTAGTTCTATTTGTGGGATGCTGGTGCTCGAAGCAAGAGAATAAAGACGCGTCGCCTCGTCATGGTGGTAAGAGTAAGAAAATAATTATTTAAATAATAATGTTTTGATCCGATGTTCGTCGTTGAACGTTGACGTGGATCTCCGACCACCATCTCTCTATTCCCGCCGATATCTTGCCTGCTTCCCATTGATACCCTTCGAGTCGGTCTACAAGATATCAGATACTCAAGGAGACTTTTGCTAGGATATCCGTATGTCAAGCTCAAGCTCTATGTCCACGTGCTTCCACGGTCTTCCTGTGTCTGGATACAAGGAGAGCGAAACCTGCAAAAAAAGTCGAATTTTTCGTTCCCTACGAGCCGCTAGTTTTTTAATGGGCCCGAGGATATTGTTACAACGCTGAGATGCAGTACTGAAAGCAAAAAATACAAGGTACGCGACATACATATAAACAGCCAGAATCCCCTCCTCATTCGTCTTCCTAGTTTTCAGTGACAAAAATGTGCAATGTATGGTCCAGAAGTCAAGGACAAAAACCTGAGAGAAAACACCTAGTTCCCTCTTACTACCCTATCCTTGCAGACTGAACGCGAGAAGTTTGCCTAGCCTCTCGTCTTCCCCATCATCTGTGTTCTTGTTCGTCTGGCCGCCCTTTCACGCTCGCCTGGACACAGTTTATCCGTCATTGTGCGCAGAGTTTCAGGAGAAAGACATTATCACGCCGTCAATATTAGGCTCCCGGTAACTTCCAAAATCAGAACGAACACGATGGGTACGGATATGTATCAAGGATGTCGCCATTAATCTGAAATGCGACGCGTCTCACTACCACATGATTCCTACCAAATGGTCGCTTCGTACCAACACTCCAAGACCGACAGCCGATTGATGAAGACTTTAAATACATGCCATCTTTAACGACCGCATACCAATTCTTTCATTATCAGGTCAGGTACCTCGAACTTCACCGAATCTATGGCTTCCCGATCTGAAACGGCACTCGTTGAACGGGAATCTTTTCGATGTTATAGTGCACTTTTTATTCTCTTCCTGCTGTGCCCATCGCTGAAACATATGTTGAAGCCGTCAGAAATAATCCCCCACCCTCAATGATAGAAATCGAAGGTTGTTCCTTCTATCCTATGGCCAAGTTAAAATGACAGCGTTATGATATCAGGATTGGTATCGGAGGGCTGAAATGTCGTCAACCCAGCCAATACAAAGGACGTATGGAGACACAAAGCACGTTCTTACATTTCGCTCTGCGAAGACCGGAACCTGGAATGCAGAAACCCCCGTTTGAGTACTCGCAAAACGAACTTGGGCCTGTTCGGCGTACCCTATGCAGTGAAACACGGGCCTCTCGGGACGCTCAGTATTCCCTGATACCGGATAGCTGCATCGTTTACTGGTTCTTTCAGGGTCTTCGACGATACATTCTTCACGTCTTCACCTTCGGAGGAACTTGGCACGATGCGTGTCCAGCTCCGAGCGGCTCAGTTTCCAAAAGGTATAAGTATTTATGACATGTGCGAGTCAACGGAGCCTAGAATATTGACTGGATGGAAGAAATCGAAGATTAAGGTGAGTCACCATAGATTTGATACTTCAATTCCACCGCTCAACCGTTTTCGTTCACAGTAAACTTCTGTTTCAAGGTCTCACAACCCACATGCCAGTGGTGTATTAACACTCTTTCTTCATACTCGCATGTACTTCTCTTGAAGACCTTGCTGTAGCATGTGTGGAATAGCATGAATAATCACTATGAAACACGGCGCGTGTCCGGGAGCCGATATACAGGAATGCAGCCCTGAGAACAAGAGCTTTCGTCACCATGCTGATAGGTGTGTGGGCCGTCTTGCGACGTAAAACCTCCATTTACCGTGCACATCGGGATACAGTTCCGCTGAATCAGACTGGATTTATGTCGTTTACGTGGTAACCACTGGCAGTGGAATAAAAGGGCCTGTGTCTGCAGGCTAACCGACAATCCTCAATCATGTCAGATCTTAACATGGCTACAGTGATGTCGCTTTCTGGACGAGTAAGCCTGGTTACAGGCGGAGGAACGGGGATGTATGTTCCTTGATTCTCGGTTGTGACTCGTAGGTGACTGTCTGGCAGAGGATTTATGATTGCGAAAGCGTTTGCTGCAAACGGAGCCAAGGTATACATCACTGGGCGAAGGCTGGATGTCCTAGAACAAGCTGCAGCGTCAATTACAGGTGTCCCCGGATTCGTTGTCCCGTAAGCAGGCATTCTTTCCCCAGTATCTTCCCCCTGCAGCTGATGTGCGTACAGAATCCAGATGGACGTCACAGACGAAGGAAGCGTCAAAGCCTGGGCCAAGCACATTGAAGGCATAGATGGCAAGCTCGATATCCTCGTCAACAAGTTCGTCCCCTATTCCCCCTCGATCGTACGCTGATACCTTCGCCATAGCGCTGGAATTGCCGGTGCCGTTGATGACCCAAACTCGGCAACAGATCCTTTTGAACTGGAGACAGTACAAACCTGGACAGACCTCTTTGCACTCAACACCATCGCACCGTTCTTCGTCGCGCGTGCCTTCCAACCCCTTCTTATTAAAGGAGCGCATTCCCGCTATGGAGGCACGTCAAGCATCATCAATGTCAGTAGTGTGGCAGCGAAGACGAACACACCTTCCCCCTTGTCCTCTGTATGTGCTATTCAATCTCTTCCGGCCTAAGCTAACCTCATGGAGGTGGGATACTACATAACGAAAGCGGCCTTGGACAAGCTCACGCTTGTCCTGGGCACAAGCTTCGCTCAGAGGGGCATCCCAATTCGGGTGAACAGCCTGGCTCCCGGCCTGTTCCCGTCACAATTGATTAGTCTCGAGGTATTGGAGTCGATCAAGACGACACCATTGCCGGGGATGGTCGCACCGATACCTGCGAAGAGGCCAGGAAGGTGAGTATGTTCAATGTCTGGGTGCGATTGAATATTGATTAGAGTTTCTAGTGATGCGGAGATGGGGATGACAGCGGTTTATTTAGCGACGTCTGATTATACGAACGGAGCGGTGTTGACTGTTGATGGTGGAGTATCGCTGGTCAATCCTTGAATCTTTGATCACCTGACGTAGAATGTATCTTTGAATGCAAGAAAGCCAACGTGAACGTACTCGTGTGTGAAGCATCACGTACGAACCAGTCTGTGGAGGACGTAGAGCTCCTGTTCATGCAGACAAACGCGATAAAGCAACAATCACAATGCACGGAATCGGGGTTTATTCACAGGACGACGAGAACACAATGTCTTCTCTTCATCGGTGAAGCTTCGCCTTCGTACAGACCTCCTTCCAAGCTCTCCAACTGTGTACATTCTTGTGCTACCAGAACGACACAAGCGTTCCTAAGATGATTCGACTTGGCCTCGCTTTCTTCATGTAGAGAACCCCGCGGGCAACTCCCAGTACGACGGGAGTCTTGCTCACGGTCAACGGATGGTACACAGCATAGTTCTCCTGATGTACTCATATCTTGTATAAAATCGTGTACACAACATTATATTCAACAGCATGGCACGCCCGTACGACTCAGTCGTTGTTTCTTTGTCGCCACGCGACCAGTGCTCGCAAGCCACGAACTGGCTGCGAGTCTCCGGGTCGGGCGTGACATGACAGTCACGTAGAGCGGAAAGTACCACTCAACCGTCATCACCCACCGAGGTTCGAATTTCACTTAACTTTCCTGATAGTCATGCTGACTTCTCCTAAATACAGGATAGATGACACCCCTACTCACCTAAAAGTTATAGTCTAACCCAAAGCACGCAAAGTAGACTTTGGGTAAAGTTTGTCAAATTTGTCCGGCAGGTCCTTATTGCCACACTGCCGGTGTTGGAATGAATGTAACATTATACATACAGGAAATACAAACTTTATACCAAAGGACCAATGGCTGCCCCCCTGCGATAACCTCCAATCTGTTCCGGAAGACCAAATTATCAACAAACTCGCTGATCCCAATCATCCCTTCGCAAAGTGTTTTCACGTCGTCAGCCCATCTCAGGAATCATCATCAAACTCTCAGAAAGTACTTTCAAGGACTGAGGAAGTTATCGCTCAGCGTTTTCCTCGCGAGAAACTTGGTGCAATAGTTCCTCGAGTCTTATATCGCCCTCCTCTTCTCCTCACCGATGCAGAGGATACTCCGATTACGGCACGAGCCAAAAATAAACCCAAGAGCTGCTGGTATATGGCTATGAACGCTTCCCAGGTGTCACAGTACGCGATGTCGTCAATACTATGTCCCCATCTGAGCCCAATCATTTCGCGGAGCAGCTAAAATCCTTCCTCACGCATGGAGACTATCACTTCTCGTACGAACACAATAGGCTCAGTCATAGATGGTCCCTATCACAGTACCTTCTGGCCAGACGGGCTCGTTCCAGAGAAGCCTTTCGCCACTCTCGAGGAGTTCGTTGGGTACTACCGCTGGATGATCTTGTTTGGACAGTGTACCGAGGCATCGACTGAGTCTGTCGAGTCTCTCAACTACTCAAAGAAGCGACTTTCCGATTCACTCTGACCTCGTTCCGAAGAACATCATCGTCGAAGTGTTAACGTTCACTGGTATAGCAGATTGGGCTCTCGATCTGGTTTCTTCCCTGACTCTTACCATTTGGGAGTATGGCTGTATGCGTGATCTGGTGCAAATGACGCCTGGATTATGTGCTCCATGTTTTTCCCGGACCTCGACGACAGGCGGAGACCGACTCTGTTAGGCAACTACTCCGCATCCTGTTCACTGTGTCTTGAACGAGTCGTTGTCGATGCATTACTTTCGCTACTCGATATAAGCCGGGTCGTGGAGAACTTATCTGCCACTAAGATGCTGTGTGGGAGCTGCAACGCATATATGTCTTAAACCATATACAAGGTTGTGTTCAAGATATCCCCCTCGATAACAAAAACATCCTATATTCATGGAAAATACCCGCCATCATGTGGTAATCTCCAATGCCGCCAGTCTAAGTTGCGGAAGGGACAAGCCAGACCACTGCTAATAACAAATGTTCCCCCAATCAGGACCTGAACGCCTTGTAAGATGGGCATTCTCCGAAACTAATGCTGCAATTGCTTGGCGCTGGATGGAACATTTGGCGACACATCTGGCATGATCGAAACGATCGCTACGGAGCAAGTTATCCTCGACTGGGAAATGCCGCTGAAATGTCTCATGCCTGCAAAACAGTATTCGGCACTTTACGCAGTTTCTTTACGTCTTCGCCGTCAGAAAAATCAAATTGAGGCGACGCGCGTGGGAGTGGCGCAGGGTTATCAAGGCTGAAGGCACATATACATCTGTGGGTGATTAGGGTACGTGCGAGTCCTAAGGAGCCTTGAATATCGGTTTGATCAATGGAGTCAAAGGTGAAGGTTGTTTGACACTCTAGTTCCGCAAACAAACTTTGCTTGTGGCAAACTTGTATGGTTTTCATTTCAGGGTCTCAACTTGGGCTCAACTCATATGATACTCGTATCTGCACTGTCGTCATACTCGCGCGCACTTCTTACGAAGGCTTATCTGAATAAGCCGACAAATAGGATCCGAGGTAGGCGGCTCCTGAACATGCACCCTCGTCACAATGCTGACAAGTGTTTTAGCGAGCAGTCTTTCACACGGTAAAACTACGATTTCCCGCATACACCGGTATATGGCCTGGCTTAATAATAAGAATTGATGACATACAGGCAATAACCACTGGAATAAAAGGGACTGCATCCAGAGGTCATTCAGAAATCCCCAATCATGGCAGATCTTAATATCGCTACAGTAATTTCGCTTTCTGGACGAGTAGGTATCGTTACAGGCGGAGGAACGGGAATGTATGTTCTCTGAATCTCGATTGCGACTCGTGATTGATGTTTGACAGTGGATTTATGATCGCGAAAGCCTTTGCTGCAAACGGAGCCAAGGTTTACATCACTGGCCGACGATTGGACGTGCTAGAGAAAGCCGCCGCAACCGTCACAGGCATCTCGGGCTCCATTGTCCCGTCAGTGACCATCATTTCTCTTGGGATAACCATTTTTAATGTGTATACAGACTGCGGATGGATGTAACAGACGAAAAAGACGTCAAAGCCGGTGCAAAGCATATTGAAAAGATCGATGGTAAACTTGATATCCTTGTCAACAAGTTCGTCTATGGCAGCTTCAGTTCCCTTCCTCTGTACACTAACACATCTGTAGTGCCGGATATGCTGGGGCCCGCGATCAGACAGGCAGTCATGACCAAGATTTCACCGCGAAGAAAACCGCTGCAGAGGATCCCTTTGAACCCGAAACCCTACCGAATTGGACTGATCTCTTCTCGCTCAACACCATCTCACCATTCTTCGTCGTACGCGCTTTCCAATCCCTCCTTGTCAAAGGAGCATCTTCCCGTTCACAGGGCACCTCAAGTGTCATTAACATCACCAGCGTAGCGGCAAAGATGAACACATCAGCGTCTATGGTTTCTGTATGTGTCCTGTGGTTTGTTTGAAGCTTGTGCTCATTTGGCTCGATTTAGGTCGCGTACAGTGTGACCAAAGCGGCATTAGACAAGCTCACTCTCGTTTTGGCGACGAGTTTTGCTGGGAGAGGTATTCCGATCCGGGTGAATGCGTTGCAGCCTGGCGCGTTCGCGTCGGAGATGGTGACTCCTGAGTTATTGGGGACACTCAAGACGCAGGTAATACCTGGTCAGATCGCGCTGATACCCGCGAGGAGGCATGGATCGTGAGTTATCCGACACATGTAACTGAGATTGATTGTTAACTTTGGTTTCTAGTGAGGCGGAGATGGGTATGACGGCCCTGTACTTGGCGGCATCGGATTATACGAACGGGGCGATCTTGAGTGTTGATGGTGGGGTATCGCTGGTCAATCCTTGACCGACGTCTGGGTACTGTATTTGATACCGGACTTACATAGAATTAATACCATTTCTCTCTATACTTCAGTGTGATATATGCCCCGTCTGAATGCCTGACATTACACTATGCACTAACAACGTTCAAATAACCAGAGAATTTGCATATATCTACATTTATCGGGGCATTTGGCACTAACTTTGCATATATATCATCAGGTATTGAAGTCTAGTTTTGGCACTTTCCTATTTGGCCCGGGGTAGGCAGTCAATGACGCAAAAAGCTCCACGACTTGGAGGTGCGAGCCAAAGTCAGTCTTCATTTGACTTTGGATTCGTTCTGGAGTCGAGTCGAGTTGAGTGTTGGCAACACTACACTCCTCCCTCTTTGCCTGTGACACCAATGTATTGAGCAACGTCATCATTAGTCGTTCGTTGTCCTATACTTTTCTGAGCGTCTTTCTGGTGTAGATCAGGCGAAGAACCTAAAAGCCGGGACAGCAAGACAGCGTTTAGGTGCTTCCTCGGTACAGAACAGATTTATTATACCGGGCTGGATAACCATGCGGTCGAGCCGTTGAGGATATGGCTTCACAGCCACCAGGTCGACCGCTAGTAGCCGCTTTTGTTTTGCCTTGTTTTGATTCTCGTCGTACGTATCGATCATCACCCTAACTTGGCTTTGTACCACGACCATCTGCGTATCAGCACCCAGTATATACGCCCGTTCCAGCCACCCCCCACGTTCATCGTGCCTGCCGACATGCATTCCCAACACGATTGACGCCTGCGAAGTGTGGTCAAGCCTCAGTGCACTATCACGATCACGTGAACCCATCTAATGCCGCCATCCCCAAGCCAGAAGGCTGCTGCTAGGAACAGATGCTACCCCGTCAGGACCTAGAAACCTTCAAATATGTACCTTCTTCGAAGCCAACGTAGCAATTGCCTGGCGCTGGATCGGAGCGTTTGGGCGAGACGCGGTTGAAGCGATCACTACGGAACGTTGTCGACTCGGAGATCCCGCTGGGCTGGATCAGGCGCAAGGAAGTATTCGGCACACTGTGCAGTACCCATTTCTTATGTCTTTACCGTCGAAACTATGAATCGGGAAGTCCCTCAAACAAAATTTGCTTGCGGTGGGCTTCGATTTCAAGGTCTCAAGGTCTTAGTCTACGTGGTACTTGTGTCTGCACTCTTTCGTCATGCTCGCCTGTACTTCTTTCGAAGATCTATTTGAATAATCACTACGAATCTTCCTTTCTTGAGCACGACACGCGTCCATAAGCCGGGAAATAGGGTCCTAAGCATTCCCCCTGCGCGGATAAGCCCCTTCGTTACGATGATGACAATGTGGAGATCCGGGCAGTCTCTTGCAAAGTCGAACCACCATTTACCGCACAGCGGTATATAGCGTAGCTGAATAAGACTAGATTCATGCCACTTACGCAGCGACCGCTGGCAGTGGAATAAAAGGGACGGTGCCTGTAGGCTATCCAGCAATCCTCAATCATGGCAGATCTTAACATCGCTACAGTAATGTCCCTTTCTGGACGAGTAGGCCTCGTTACAGGCGGAGGAACGGGGATGTATGTTCTTTGATTCCCGATTGTGGCTCATGGTTGACTGTCCTACAGAGGTTTCATGATTGCAAAAGCCTTTGCTGAAAATGTAGCCAAGGTATACATCACTGGGCGCAGGCTGAACGTCCTAGAACGAGCCGGTCACAGGTGTCTCAGGATCCATTGTCCCGTAAGAATCTGTTCTCTCTCTATGGCATTCATCTGGTCTGACGTGCTTATAGAATCCATATGGACGTCACAGATGAAGAGAGCGTCAAGGCTGGCGCAAAGGACGTTGAAGAAATCGACGGGAGGCTCGATATTCTCGTCAACAAGTCCGTCGATGGCACTGCCCTCAGTTCTTCTCGGCTATGCTAATGTCCCGATAGCGCCGGATTTGCTGCATCTCTTCGTGACCCAGATTTCGCTTCAAAGAAAGACGCCGCGGAAGATCCTTTTGAACCCGAAACCGTCCAGAAATGGACTGATATCTTTGCGCTCAACACAATCGCCCCGTTCTTCATCGTACGCACCTTCCAATCCCTCCTTGTCAAAGGAGCATCTTCCCGTCCCCAAGGCACCTCAAGCGTCATTAATATCACCAGTGTATTGGTAAATATGAACTCATCAGTGTCTATGATTTCCGTATGTGCCCCGTGGTTTGCTTGAAGCTTGCCCTCACTTGGCTCGGTTTAGTTCGCATACAGTGTGACCGAAGCCGCATTAGACGAGCTCACTCTTGTTTTGGCGACGAGTTTTGCTGGGAGAGGTATACCGATTCGGGTGAATGCGCTGCAGCCTGGCATATTCGCATCGGAGATCATGACCCCTGAGTTATTGGAGGTGCCCAAGACGCAGGGACTACCTGGTCATATCGCGCCGATACCTGCGGAGAGGGGTGGGTCGTGAGTTATCCAAGTTATTGAACTGAGATTGATCGCTGATTTGAGTTTCTAGTGAGGCGGAGATGGGTATAACGGCGCTGTACTTGGCGGCATCGGATTATACGAACGGGGCGGTCTTGAGTGTTGATGGTGGACTATCGCTGGTCAATCCTTGACCGGCGTCTGAGTAGTGTATCTGCACGATCGCTATGGAATCCTGTCGTGAAATCGGAAACTGCAGTGACTCAGCTTGTAAAATGGTATTCAGTGCACTCTGCGCAGTACTCATTCTTCAAGTCTTCCCGGTCGGAAAGATGAAAAGGCTGGAGTAGCGCGCGTCCAATTCCGAGCGACAGTGAGTCAGTGACGGGATTATCAAAGGCGCAGACGTGTTTGTGGCTATTATGGCGTGTGCGAGCCAAAAGAAGTCTAGGACACCGGTTATATCAGTGGGATCGAAGACGGTGAAGGTGAGTTGTGATAGATTCGATACTTCGGTTCTCCCGTTTCGTTCGCAACGGGCAATCTGAAGGTCTCAAGATCACAGCTCGTATACTCTCTGTGTCTGCACTCTTTCGTCATGCTCGCCTGCATTTCTCACGAAGACCTTTCTGAATAATCGTTATGAATCTTCCTTTCTTGAACACGAAGTGCGCCCTCAAGTCGGTAAAGAAGGTCCTAGGCATACGGCCCCCTAACAAGAAGCATTACCGTCTTGAACATTTCGATTCCCGCAGTGCTAGAGGTACGTTGAATTTCCACGCGCGACAGCTTTTTGTTGACAATTTCTCAATATGATCCACTATGTGCAGGGTCTATCGTCTGGCTATTGCTCGGAGGTAGAAGAAAAGCAAGGGCGTGTTAATGAGGCGATTAGTGGGAGAAGAGACATGGGCATCATAAACGAAATTGATCCCGAGAATGTCGAGCTCCTCCTCGATGATTCCTTGTATTCTTGTCGCGTGTTCTGGTTCCAACCAAGATGGCAGAGCTTTGCGCTATGCCATTAGGATCTAAGGGCAAAGTTTCCGTCAATATGGGCGCACAGCTCCAAAAAAAGATCGTGCGAGTTACCCTGAAACTCATGACCCTTCTTCCAGCCGGATATATGAAAGATATGTACAATTGAAGATCTTCAAGGGTTGACAGGCTAGCGATACGTCTGCCTACGTCGTTACTTGCTCTCGTTAACCACAAGAATCGATGTTCAGTCGTCGCTGGAATTCTTGCGCAGTGAAGTCACTCACCTCCGAGTCCATCTGCATTTCTGTATACCCTCTTGTAGTCGAAAAGCTAGTTTTTGGAATAGTTTACCCGTCGTAAGTCTGTAGTTTCTACCACATAATGATCGTAGTTCGCAAATACAGTACCCTGGTTACTCCCTTAAATAGTAAGAGGTTGGTCCACAAGTCTGTTCGTATTCGTGCCCCTGGATTTTCGTCAGTGAGGATGAAAATCATCGCTCAGATATATAACGAACATAGCGTTCCAGTAAATATCTGCGCATGAGGCGAGGTAGACGCGAGTAGACGCGGGTTCAAGTTCTGGACGCGATTGCAGCCTGCCAGCCTGGAGAGACGGAGAGACGGGTAGACGGACCGGCAACGGGCGGCATTTAGTGTCGGGGTCTCAAAAATAGCGTTCCAACGCCATCAACTGAACGCTTGTTTTTCTTTATTTTCAGTCTGAAGATAACAGTGAACGTCGAATCTGTAGAGCTTATCAAACATGCGCGGATCCCGATGAGCCCAAAGAAAGAAGCTGGTTCGGATGATCGTGGAGCCCAGTGCTCCACAAGCGCATGCCAAATTTCCTTCCCAGTGTTAATCTCCGTCTAATAAGGCACCGTTCCAGGTTCTTAGCCAATTCTTAGCTCGGATAACGGTCTCATTACAGTATGATAGATGTTCGCAGTATCACCAAATCCATTTAACCCTTGTACCTCGTACAGATTCATTGTTGTTCTGTGTGCTGTAGTGGAATATCATTGCCAAACCAAATTCACTTCAATTGGAAGCAACCCGTCAAGATGGTCGTTCGCCTTCCTCAGGTCTTCTTCGACGGCCAGAGGAATCATTGCATAATGGTGTACGTCGACTGGTTGAAAGGTGTGTCAACGAAGCGTCCTACACATTCTGAAGAGCATCATGGGATGAGCTTTTTCGAGCAGAACCTACTGAATATTAATAGCTCTCGGAGATACTCTCCTCCGGTCGGATTGTGCGAAGAAAAGTGAACGTGTTGAGGGGTCAATTCAAGCAAACATTCCACCTCTCATCACCGACCACATGTTCAGTATAAATATATCAGGAAGCGGTCACCGCAGATATGATATACCCTGAGACATCCGGAAGGCCCTCTGGCCTCCAACAAGCTTGGAACAACATTCGAACGAAACCCCGAATACCTCCCACCCTTACCAAAAGAGGAGTTGAAGCAAAATCTTAGTGCCAGTGAGATGGATTAGTCCTTATAAAATCAGCTCAGTTCAAGAACTCGTTACTTGCCAGCTTTCATCAACGTTCTGACTATAGGAGTGTCTTAAAAGCTCAGGACGTATCTTGACTCGAGATTCCTAGCTTTTCTCTTCATATGGCCATATTCATCATCGTAATCATTGCATCACTCCTGGTGGCCTCGCTGCTTCACTTGTGGCTCAATTCCGAGCGACCCTCAGTCAAGCACGTCAAGGGCCCACCATCACCTTCTTCCTGGCTAGGTATTCATCTGAGGATCACTGTCTGTGTACATAAACCATCTCACACACCATATATATTAGGCCACCAACGTGTTCTTCGCGATCAAGATAACGCAGGTGATCTCGAAACAAAATGGCGCAGGGAGTACGGCACCCTTTACCGTATTTCGGGCTGTTTGGGTGTAAGAAAACTCTATACCTCTGTCCCGGCCATGGCACGATTAAAACGGTACTTCATAGCAAGACGTCCTAGTTGTCTGTGACCCCACGGTTCTGGGGTATGTTTTCAACCCCTCACGTCCTTACCCGAAGTCCAAGGACAGCGTCTTCATACTGGATCTCCTTGCTGGTAAAGGTCTTGCCGTCGTCGCCAGTGAGTTTTACTGGAGTTTAGCCTGTGCGCTTATATTTAAAGTGTTTAGACGAACCCCACCATCGTCAGCGGAAGATTTTAAATCCGGCATTCTCCACTGCGCAACTTCGGACTTACCGATTTATATTCCAGCAGTGCGGCGACAAGGTAGGTTCATCCGTGCGTCAGATAAATGTGGAGGTTAGAAAAAACCTATGGTGACTACAGCTCGTCAACGGTATCAAAGGATATCTGGCTGGTACCGGCACTAGCAACATCATCAACATTCGTGCCTGGACAAGCAAGACTACTCTAGATATCATTGGTTTAGGTAAGTGGAATCCATGATATCCTCCCACTATTCAATCTAACATCAACCGTAAGCTGCCTTCCGGCATGACTTTACTTCAATCGATGGCTCCAACACGGAAATAGAACAGGCGGTAAGGCATGTTTTGTAAGAAATGTCTCCCCTTCTAACGAGGCTTATCATAACTAAAATCTGATTTCAGCACCGCCTCACAAGCTAATCCGTCGGCATCAGAGCTTATTCTGGTAGACTTAATGCGGATGCTTCCAGATCCAGTCCTGGAACTTCTACGGCTAGTTCCCACACGGGAGTTCCGTCAACTCATCAGCGTAGGAAAAGTGGCTAAGAAAATTGCTCGAGAAATCATGGCTCGTCACAACGGGGTGCAAACGCCGGAAGGCGTCGGAGATGTCCTTGATGTCCTCGGTCAGTCCGCTCTCAAGGTCCAATACATCTATGAATATGATTTCATCTCTAGCGAAAGCGCGCTTAAAAGGGAAGATCCAAGACGACGAAGTCGAGGCTCAGCTAATGTTTGTGATATGTCTTTCCTTACTCCTCATGGTGATGATATGAGTTCTAGGACCTTTATTCTTGCCGCGAGTGAGACGACAGGCACTAGTATATCGTGGCTACTATACGAACTCGCTGTGCATCCCGAGCATCAGTCCATAATCCGTGGAGAGTTGAAACAATCCGACGATTACGACTCTCTGCCATTTTTGAACGCCGCTATCAAAGTGAGCATGCGTAGTAGCTACGCCTGACCGCTCGTGTTCACCTCTAGAAACAGGAGTCTCTCCGTCTACACCCAAACGCGCCTTCTTTAATACGCAATGCCCCACACGATGATGTTCTACCTCTGTCTGGGGGAAAGACGCTTGCGGTACCCAAAGGGCAGACGCTTGTGTGTTCTGCCTTTTTATACAACCGGCATGATTTTATATCGCTTCAATGCCATAAACTTGACATGAATTTTTTCTAGCCTTCCATCTCTCTGGGGAGATGACGCAGAAGAGTGGAACCCAGCTCGGTTTCTCAATAACCATACATCTGTATCTCTGGGCGTGTATGCTAATCTGTGAGTACGATCTTAGGTTTTAGACGGAATCTTGAGACTTATTTGGCGGGATGCTAGGATGACATTTGGTGCGCTCCATCCCGACAAATTTTTCATTCGTTTACGCATCTCTCCAGGTACTGGACCCCGTTCGTGCATAGGGTAATTGCCTTCGACGTTTGACTTTTTCTTGCACCTGATCCTGATCCTGATCCGATTCCCTTGTAGGTGGAGATTCGCGTAGGTGTCTTTTTCCTCTTCTCAGTCTCAGTTTATTCAAGCTGGTCGATGAAATACAGGGTCATGGAAATACAAACAATCCTAGCCAGCCTGATCCTAAACTTCGAATTCAGTTTACCCGAAGGAGGTATCGAGATTCTGCGATTCCCCGGCTCGCCGGCTGTTGTACCTATCGTGAAGGGTGAAGCACATTTAGGTTCTCAGCTACCCTTGAGGTTGAGAGTTTTATAGTGACGAATAACAGTGAATTCCAGGACTGTGTAGTATCAGTACAATACATCTTGAGAATCCGACTCATTGCCGTTCGTACTCACTGTGAGACTTGGAGTGAGTAATGACGCTGGTGTAACGAAGTTTCGTGGGGTTTGATACCGGATAAGGTATTCTCTGGTTGATTACTTACAGTCACCTACTATCGGATTTTATTTCTCTGTAACTGTGTACCGCTGTCTTTTCTCCGGCGGTCATCATGTGCTGGGGAACTATGCGGCGTTGATTATAGGTGTCACAGTATCCATCATCTCTTAGGCAGTTTTCTCTTCCTGTGTCGTTCTTTCCAGCATAACTAGTTTACAGATATTACCGTCGTATTCTTTAAAATGAGTTTTGCTCCTCCGCGATGTCTGAATGCCTACAATGCTTCGGACTGTCAACGAAATGTAGTACACTAAATCACTTTCTTGGTCCTCTGAAGTCACCATCGTCCATCACAGTAAAGCTCTCACCCTTAAGGGGAGCTGAGAGCCTAGATGCGCTTTCCCCTTCACAATAGGTACAACAACTGGTGAGCCGGGGAATCGCAGAATCTCGGGGCATCCGTCTGCCAAACTGAATTCGAAGTGTAAAATCAGATTGGCTAGAATTGTTTGCATTTCCATGATCCTGCATTTCATCGACCAGTTGAATAGAGCGAAACTGAGAAAATGAAGTAGGTACATACGCAAATCGCCACCTATGATAGAATTGGATAGAGATCAGCAACGGAATGAAATGAATCACCACAGTTAATTACCCAATACATGAACGAGGTCCCGTACCTGAGGGCCGCATAAGTGAGAGGGCAAAAGCGCCGAGATATAACTCACTGAATGACATGCTAGCATTCCGCCAAATAAGTCTCGAGAGCATGCTCAAAGCCCAAGGCCTTACTCACAGATTGGCATACACACCCAGAGATACCGGCAGAGTTTGATCCAAAAATCGAGCCGGGTTCCACTCTTCCGCGTCATCTCCCCAGAGAGATGGAAGACTAGGAAGATCTCGGGTCAAATTCACATTGAAGTAACACAGGAAGAGCAGACCGGTTGTATAGATAAGCAGAACAAAGTAGTGTTTGCCCCTTTGGTATCGTAAACGTCTTCCCTCCGGAAAGAGGCAGAAGGTCATCGTGAGGAGCCGTACGCATCAAGGAATGTACAACTGGATGCAGACGAAGAGACTCCTGTTACTAGAGATAAGCGTAAACCTGCAATGCTGCAAAATGTACTTAATTTGATAACTGCATTCAAAAAAGGCATAGAATCATGTTCGTTTGATTGTTTGAGCTCTGCACGGACTATAGACTGGTGTTCTGAATGCACAGCAAGTTCGTAGAGCAACCATGTTAGACTGGTGCCTGAGGTCTCGTGCCCAGCAATAATGAAGGTCCTAGAAGGAGCAGAAGAATCGCATCATGGCGAGGAAGTCCTCAAATGAAGAGATGTCACCAACATTAACTGTGCCTCGATTTCATCAACTTGCATTTTTCCTGCTGAATGTGCTCTCGCTAGAGATGGAATCAATTTAATAGGTGTATTAGATGAAAAGAGCAAACTAACCAAGGATATCAAGTAGATCTCCGCTGCCTTCTGGTGTCTGCACCTCGTTATGGCTAGCCAGGACTTCCCGAGCAGTTTTCTGAGCCATATTTCCTACGCTGATGAGCTGACGAATCTCCCGGGTCGGGAACAGCCGTAGAAGCTCTAATACTGAATCTGGAAGCATTCGTATCAAGGCTACGAGGATAAGCTCTAGCGCTGATGGATTAGCTTGCGAAGCCGTGCTGAAATCGAATATCAGATACGATGGAAATTGTTTCAAAAAGGATAGACGCTTCTTACAAAAGGTGTCTCATCGCTTGCCCTAATTCTGTTTTCTGGCCTTCGAGCGTACCGAAATCATACCGGAAGGAGGCTTGGGGAGGTTAGGTTAGCTAGGAGAAAAATTCACGGATCCACTTACCTAGACCGATAATATCTAAGGTAACCTTACCAGTCCAATCACGAATATTGATAGTGTCATCGGTGTGAATGAGAGATTCTTTGATACTGTTCACAAGCTGCAATCATCATAAGCTCCCTCAGAATGTCTGTTTGATACATAAATAAACTTACCTTGTCGCTGCACTGCTGAAAAATAACCTGCGAAATTCGAAGCTGCGTAGGGGAGAATGCTGGATTCAGAATCTTGCGTTGGCGGTGGTGTGTTTCACCTAAACACCATAACTACGGTTTTGTGTGTAACCCAGGCTGAGGTGAAACTCACTATCAACAATGCCAAGACCCTTACCGGTGAAGAGGCCCAGTATGAAGACGGCGTCTTTCGATTTAGGGTAAGGATGCGAGGGATGGAAAACGTGTTCGAGAGCCTTGGGATCACAAACTACTAGGATGTTTTGCTGCGAATATTCAATCCTATTGATACCATGACAGAGACATAGAGTTTACTTACACCAAAACACCCCCCGATACGAAAGAGACTACCGTATTTCCTGCGCCATGTCGTTTCAAGATCACCTGCATTATCCTGATTGCGGAGGACATGCTCGTGGCCTGGTGGATGGTGTGTGAGTTCTGAATCTCTGTACTAGATACACACACGTTGGCCAACCTAGCCAGAAAGAGACTGATGGCGGTCCCTTGATGTGCTTGACTGACGGCCGCTTGAACCACCGATGAAGTAGCAAGACTACAGCGAGTGATGCAACTACAATGAAGAATGCTGCCATGCGAAGAAAGAACTGGAGCCCTTCACCTCAGGGTCAAGATACGTTCCACTGGCTTTTAAAATATTCCTACAGTGCGACAATTCATTGAAGGTCAGCAGGTAGCGAATTCGCCGCGTTGACGTGATAAGAAAGTCAAACCCTCTCAAATGGACTCAGACCTTAGTGCAGCTCTACTAGCACTTTGAATAACGGTGGAAGAGACTAGAGGATGCTCGGCCGAAGTTTGGTTTAATTCTCTTGGAAGGTGGACCAGAAATACTTCAATAAATGCCATATCAGGCTATGACCTTGAGAGTGCACTGACCACTTCCCCAGATCTGTATTGAACGTGGACGTCAGTAACGACTCTGATGTTATGAAGGCACGAATTGACCTGTCAACTTGACTATAGCATGAATGCACCCCATTACGGCTTTATGCGTCCTTGTCTCTAAAAGCGATAGGCGGTAGACAAGTCTATAATGTTGTCTTCATATGGCTAGTGGATGTGGCAGCGACGACGCCGGCATTGTCAGGTGCCTGAGCAAAAATCAACAACATGAACCGCAAGGAAGGAATTGTATACTGTGAAACAGCAGTTGAGCACGCCTTACGCTAACAAATCCTTCCAATGTGTCCAACAAGGATGCTTTAAGCCTTGTGTCTCCTAATAAATCCAGCAACATTTGCAGGGCACAAAAAATTGCAGCTAGTATTTTTAGGCCCGGTTCCTGCATCCGTTCGAATGCAACAACACCGGGTTCGACGTGTTGTTGCTCGTTCTCGTAGGGTCAGCAACATAGAGTTTAGAAAAGCAGCATATGGTCCTAATAAGGATTGACTGGAATGCCGGGGACCGGGGTTCTGTGCCGGCGCCATGAAACGTGGTCCTACTGTCAGGACTTCGGCCCGCTGCACTGACTCGAGCTGGTTATTTTCCTCTTTCATCGGCCTGATTAAGTCTGTGCTGCAGCGTGGACTTTTTTAGTTGTTATGCATTTCGTACCACCTGGTAGTAGGCACTCCATAATATACAAGTGTCCTTACCATCTACGCGTGCCAGTCAAGGACCAGCTTGAATTCAGCATACACCGTAAGCAAACGATCCTTCCACTGTGTCGCTCATGTAGAAGCCGTCGCTAATACTCTGACCCACTAATGGTTCAATGATAGCCTTATTAATTGACCATTCACTCTTCATTGGCGTCGAGTCACACCGAGCAGGTCTGGTGCGCGTATGATCGCAAAAGATGTCAAACTTGGTCGACACCCAAGACTTTCGGAGGCATCCAACGTGTCTTGGCATTCACTTAAATCGGAATGGTTCTTCCGAACTCTGAGCTCTAAACTCTTCCAATAGATGAACGGTGCCACTGTAGTCGGGTGCACCTGATACTCATCTTGGAAAAGGTGTAATTGTACAAGACGGTTACCGCGCGCATCTCTAGTTTGTGTCGTTAGTTTCAGGATATACCTGACAGAGGAATGGAAGGCATGTATGGGAGGCTTGGGTTCGGCAACTACCAGGGATCCTGCTAGGTGCCGGCCCGATTAATTTCAATTGGCATAAGTATAACGAAGGCTTGGGTGTAAGTTACTTACAACAAAACTGCTTCTGATATGGTAGACGCGTGGTGTTGTTTTCATTTCGAGATGGTCAAAGTCGTCTCGATTGTGGAGACATGCTTATGATCTTGTATCATTCCATTACTACTAACAGAGACCGAAGAAAACCAGATTCTGTGTCTCCTGTTTTCGTGCTCCTTACGGTGGTGGAAGTTGCGCCGTTTTACCAATCCTACTGTCAAATTTTAGGCTGCCAAGAGGACGACAATACGAAGCTATGATCGAATAGCTTCAATAGATCAATGCCTTAATGAGTTAAAAGTACCAAGACATACTCATGGCAGTACCCGAGTAATTTGTACTTTTGTATGAGACTCTCGGTAAATACACATATCAGTATATCCTTTGCATTCGGAAGTTATTGCGCGCCTTATTCGAGAATAAGAGTATATATTTCGATGAGCTTCATATTTCTTTACGTGGTATTCAAGGATATCCCATAAGGTGACAATGTCTTTTTCTCTTGCAAGCTCATCGCATGCAGGCCCCCATAGTCGAGAAGTTCAGCCTCGGCTTTCCGCTCTATCAAACCTGGTTGGTATGAACTTTTTCAAGTGTCATTTTACGGACTCGGATTGAATAGTTTCATGATTTTTAGGACGTTTACGTCGTTATGTCAAGCCTCCAAACCACGCAGATTTTCAACAGAAATCGAAGCAGACTGCTGAAGACATAATACGATCCTTCGTACACCGCTTTGACACTAGTAACAAGTTGCCGTCGGTCTCAGATCCTACACTTGAAGATCTTTGTTTCAAGGAGGCCGAACGTCGAGGATATGCACTCGATATGTTCAGACCTCAGCTAACACTTGGGATCAACATCGCTGCTTCGGCGTATCACCATCTCCTCAATGTCGATGTCAAGGTATACATCGTCTTCTTCACTGCATTTGTGACATACCTCGACGACGCCTATCCTGATGACCCTGATATCCGTGTTGGAGTCCCAAATTTTACCAAGGTGAATATAGCGATCTATGGATGTGAATTTTCACTTAACGCTCCTGCGTAGAACTTCTTATCCTTGGAGAATCAGCCGAGCAAGATGCTGAGCGACTTGGCGAATCTTTTGACAGAAACCTACCAGCTCTTTGGCGAAGTCACTTCTGATTTCATTGTCCATTCGGTCCTCAAATTCATGACCGCATTGATTTTAGAAGGACGGAGTAAATCTGAACCGGCAAGTAAATTTCGCTCAAGTAATTGGCTTAGTTACTCACCAAAGGCGGCAGACGCACAAAATTGAAAAATACGCCATATTTCTTCGCGAACTAAGCGGAATCGCTGATGCTTATATCGAGTTCATTTTCCCCACCGAGCTGCCGTATTCCGTATACATCGAAGCTTTTCCATGTCTACGCGAAGTCGTCTGCTTCATGAACGACATCACCTCCTTCTACAAGGAGGAGTGTGCTGGTGAAAATCACAACCTCGTGACGCTCTTGGCTGAAGCTCGAGGTGTATCAAAAGTTAAAATACTTTCTCACCTGGTAGAGAAGTGTATGGAGGCGCATCACGGAACGTTGCTAATTTTGTTGCCACACAAAGAAGCACGCAGATTGTACGAGCAATTTGTGCTTGGGTACCTGACATTCTATTTAGGTGCGAAGAGATATAGGCTCAGTGAGCTGAACTTGTAGCCGGTCATTCAAAGGGGTTCGAAAATCTGTTAAAGTATATCAATTCATCTGGTTTTCAGTAAAAATAGCTATGTATCCGTAATTACTGTCATAGCTAATTTTCTCAAGGTCCCAGTAAACGTGTCGTTCTTCCGACTTATTCGAAGAAAGTATTGCCATCTAAAATGCGGACGGTGAGTCGCCGTATGGTTTCGCAACGGAAACGTATCGTTCTGGCGTGGACAACGCTATACTTTAGGTGATTCAGGGAATCACTAGTGTAATTTCAATATCGTTCGAAATTGCCCTGTTCGAAAAACCTGACGCCGCCAAGTACACCGCTTTCATCCCCATCTCTGGCATCTGCTTGCTAGTAATTCAGATTATTATCAGTTCCTGCAGTAGGAAAGTCACTCACGCCCCATGTCTTCCTGCTGGTGTCGATGCTACTGATCCAGACATTGGCTTAGTCTTCAGCGACTCTAAGAATACCGTACAAATCAATTGTGATGCAAACACCCCAGGATCCGGCACATTCATCCAAATTGAAATAACCTTCTCAGCAAAGCTACTCCCAAAACGATGGTAAGGTCTTCTAAAACGACTTCCGCCAGAATATGCGAGCTAAGTTGAGTAATCCAAAGCTTAAAGGGGTGTTTACGAGGTACGTACGGATAGAAAAGGCCCCGAAGACGTAGATTTTACTGCTGTGCCTTAGATGTTGATGACATTTGAGGTGCCTCAGATAGGAATGTGCTCGTTGATGAGGAGGAAGGCATGTATGTGGTTGCTACGTGACAGACACAAAGACCAGCTGTTCCTGTAATCAATCGGAGGTTGGAACCTGGCAGCGCGGCGAGGAACCCCTAACATGCTTGAACTAACAGTATCGTTTAGAACATCCGTAGCTGGAGCATCTTCCTGACTATTAAGACCTTCGATAGTCCTGCCATTCCATCGATACACGTCGCTAAACAATCGTAGCAGGTGGGACGATAGTAGTTCTTCTGTAGTAATGGCTTTGTGTAAGGGATCCGATTCATATTGATATGTATATGTACTGTTATTTACCTACATCCTTAGCAGCGCCCGCTATCCTTCCGTACTCGGACCTAATCATCTTAATCACTTACTATCATCATCTACGTCTACCTTACTTACTAGTCTCTTGACTCTCTCTATCGCAATACACCCCGTTGGCGTGTGTAGTTATTGGGCCAAGGACCCTCGTAAGGTGTCGTACTCTTTACACTTTTTTACACATCTTTCATTGTGTATTGTGCTGTGGAGAACCACAGTAGGCTAACGCTTACAGAACTACATTTCATCACGATTCCGCTCTTCAATGGCTCAACAATCAGCCTCCGAGAGCTCTGCTGCAGTGCAGCAACCTTCGATTCATTCAGAATCTCGCCTCACTGCCGAGGCATTCCTGCAGTCACAGGACGACTCACCCTCCGTCGAGCGTGCGCCGTTATCGTTAGCGACTGCTCCTAGGCTTGCATCTACCACTGTGGATGTGAGCTCCTTGCCTACGACCGCTGCGCCGGCCGTAATCGTGCACTCGAACGTGCTATATCGACCCTCGGGCATCATCAGCTTGCCTGAAGGTACCCCAGCTTCCGAAATGTCCGTTATCGGACACCTTCGCCCAGCGACGTTCTCAGAACGTCGCTCATCTCCTTCAGTAGCCGCTTCGGGGGCTGGATCTCGCTCGTCACGGACGTCGTCGATTCATGACTACTCTGACGACGCTCTAGACCGAGAAGTGGCTCGCCGACGACGGCTAAGAGCAGCGGGCGCATCCACCCAATCTCGTGGCTCGGCTCCTCCAGCCTATGCCCGTGAGACCACTGATACGTTTCGTTTCCCTCAGGTGCCTACACCCCGCGCTGCGAGTGAACAACTCCCGGCATCGGTATCGCCTGTCACCACTCCACTGGTACCATCTGATTCCACGAAGGCTACTTCCTTGGGGGAAGCGATGCCCGTAGTGCTTACTGACCTACCTGAGGCTACGCCTGAGGAGGTAAATCAATTCGTCGAGGAACGAGTTCGTCTCGCCGCTCGACGCTACGAGGAAGGACTTCTATCAATCTCGACGCAACGGCAAACGGTCAATGGTACTGTATTTCACGGTATACCTAGACTAGCTATGAATAAGTTCTTTGCTGCTAATTTGAACGCCTCCGGGCAATTCAATCCTATTCCAACTGATGTGAGGCCGCAACTAGGTGACTACCACCATAGTGCAGACGAATTCAGCGCCAACATCAACGCCGCTGTCGATAATCTCAGCCTACCTCAACAGCGGGATGAGACTGATTCAAATTACATGCGACGTCGCCATGCCCATGCTCGGCTGTCGACGCCACTTGTTAAAGGTGAATCTTCACCTACAGATCCGACTTCTCATAGTTCGGAAACTCAAAAAACAGTTGATGCCTTGAATGAAGCTCGACGTGAGGTCTTCAATCGAGGCTTACTCCAACAATTGCATGATGAAGACATGCTATTATTTGGACGAACTATGGTACCCGACCAAGGTGTTCAAATCGATATCTATGGGGATGCTACCCATCCAGATTTTCCAGGTATACGGATTTCTATTCCGCATATACGTTCAGAGGTGTATAACCCTCTTCGAACACGATATCCACCACCAGCAGGTACCTATGTGCCACCAACTGGTATTCAAAACACTCGAGCTCGATCCTCAGTGTCTCGAGCATCATCTAAGACTATCATTGAACCCATGGACGAACAGAACAAAGTTCTGATCTCTAAACTTAAGGGTGAGTATGATAGTGATGCGGATGACGAGGACGATGTTTTCTCCGACCTTCAGGAAGGGAAAATATGTCCCTCCACACAATAGACCGACGTCTCAACACCATAAGGTCGAGAGAAATGAACCACGCCTTCAGTTCGATGACTCGAGGCTGCGAGATCCACCAATGAGACCTGACATTAATGTCAGGCCAAATACTCGTATTCCTGGTGAAGAACCGAGGACACAGCAAGCGCAAGCTCCACCACGACCAAGGACTCGTGTAAGGGCTGCCGCACCCAATCCAGATCCAGGAGACGATAGTTCTTCGAGTGATTCGCATGGATTCGACCCTAATCCTCCGAATCCACCTCCTAATATTCATGACCATCACTCAGACCCACCTAGGTCACCTAAACCACGTCCAACTCGTCGAGAACAGGGCGACATACCTCCAGTTCACGCAACACGAGCTCAGGCTGCTCCTGCTAACTCGCAATCCAATAATTATAATAATCGCGAGCCTGCTAGCTCTCTGGACTCTGCTTTAGCTCGTAACCGATCTCGTCGCCCTAGACAAGCACAGGAGTCGACCCAGCATCATGAACGAGACCCAGCACCTCCTCCGCGCGCCTCACAGCATGCAGAGGATCGTGCCAACCCAATTATTGTGGATAGCCCCACTCCTCCTCGTAATCGAGGTGCAGGTCATCCTCCAAATGATCCTCCTCCTCCTTCACCATCTGGGGGACCAGGATCTCAGAATAGTGGTTCTAGTAGCCGACAATCGTCGCGCCCTGAACCCCAGCAAGTTAGGGACCCAACTCCTGCTCATTTCCAGGAAGTACGTTTCACCTCGCAAGAACCTCGTTTCAACAACGAAGAGATATTTGAATATCTCCCTGTTATGAGGTCCGAGGTTGAGATAATGCTGGCTATTTTCCAGCGCTATGAACGCCTTGTGAATCGCAATCTGTTGCGTGCTCAACGAGGACTGGATTCCAATGTCCAGAAAACGTCCTTACAGAGTATCCCTCGTCCCCAAAAATATGAGGGAAGCTCTGATCTCATAGAATTTGATGAGTGGATTTTCTCCATCATTAGGTGGATGAAAATCGCAAATATCTGTGGCCCCATTTTTACTGAAGATGAATGGGGTGGCCGACAACTTTCTGCCATTGATATGCAGCGTACGAGCACTCTTGCAACCTTTTTGGGGGGAGACGCCCGTACGTGGTATAACAATGTAGTTGAAGATGCACCTATCGCTTATACTAATAATGTGAATGGTGATGATTTCCCTACTTTCATGGAAGTAATCAATGGTCTGTACCGTCGATTTATTCATGAATCATCCTTGTATGCTGTTAATGAACACTTTGAACGTGTTCAGTACACTTTTGAGGGTGGTGTGCACCAGCTATTTGCGAGTTTATTACGATTTGCAAACATGATGCCTTCACCACCTGATATCTATACATTCCGACGACGTTTGATGATTTCTTTACCCTCAAATATTCGTCAGGAAGTCACTCGCATGGGTCTTACAGCTGAGGTTTCATCTGTGAATGATATCATGCAGCGTGCCCTTATTGTTGAGAAGGGTATCCGTGCAGAACGATATTACAGTCAGCAAAGGCAAGACCATATATCTCGCCTTCGTAGATCATCCAAGGAGAATGCCAAAACTTCAAAGAAGAGGCGTTCTCCATCACCTCGTAAATTCAAGAAGGTTCAGGGTGAGCGCCATAGCACTCGACCCAATCCTGGCTATGAAAAGTTTAAGAGGATACGTGATCAACCCAAGAAGGATCACACACCTTCAAGGAATAAATCATCACATAACAACAGTTCGAGGGATAAAGGGAAATCAACTTCGAAAACCCCTACATGTTATTCCTGTGGAAAGAAGAGACATTATTCTAATGATCCTTCATGCCCAGACTATGGTAAACAGAATTCTGGTGAGAAGTTGTACCACATTGTGGATGACAACTCCCCAGACAATTCAGCATCAGACAATGAACCCTCGGATGAGGAATCACATACAGATGTTGAAAATACACCAGATTGGACTAACCTCTCGGAAGAGGAGCCTGGAAATTATTCTGGGCACCAGTCTGCCAATAATTCAGAGGCAGAAGACCCATATGGTGGAAGTCAGTATACCTCTGATGCGGGTACTGCTGACGAACGTATGGGATTTATTTATGAAGAAGATAGCAATTACTCCGACACCTCTGGAGCATATTGTTCATCTAACCATGTTAATGATTGTTACATGGATCATGATACATCTAGCGAAGACTCATCCTCAATTTCAGACTCTGAAAGCGATGGAATGGAGTCTCATGATGAATATACCTTGGATTTTCCTGAATACCTTCGGGCAATCCAAACAGATCATACAAGTGATGGAAAGATGGAAGGATATCGACCAACACTTGAGCCTACAAAATCCCATGTACCTCGGACTGCATCCCGTCCTAAGCATACAGCTTCGGAGAATCGTTGCCTTGCTGCTCTGGTCACTATCAATGGACGTGAAGCATTTACTCTCTTTGATTCAGGGAGTACAGCCGATGCTATCAGCCCAGATTTTGCTCGTCTCGCAAAATTAGACATATTCCAGTTGACAAAGCCTATTACACTTCAACTTGGAACGAAAGGAAGTCGCTCACAGATCAGCCATGGTTGTAATGCATCCTATAAATTTGGGACTGCTCGTGCATCCATCTCAAGTGACAACTACTACTTTGATATTGCGAATGTTGACCGCTATGATGCAGTTCTAGGGACTGTCTTTATGCGAAAACATGGTATATCACTTGATTTCGAATACAATACAATTCGTATTCGACGTATTCCTGCTCCTACTCTTTCAGAGGGGGAGGAAACCAAGGAAATGACTCGAAGATATGCGAAACGTGTATCAAATAAAGTCCATTTCGGCTTGGATGAGGAAGTAGAAATTAAACCTCGCCCAAGCAAATCCAAAGAAGGAATTTCGAGTAATCAAGCTTCGAAACCTTTAATGAAGAAGAATAAATCTGTACAGCCTAAGTCGAAATGACTACATGGCCAAAGCACAAAAGAAGCTCATTCTGACATAGTGGAACCTCCATGGTCGCGTTATGCGCCAACCATAGAGGATATCAATGAAGATAATGATGAGGGAAGGCTGGCACCCCCATTGAATCGTCAATTACCTGTCTTACTCACTCCGGAAGACTTTGTGTCAACGGAAGACCTTTCAAAAATTGTTAATGAAGCCCTAACCTTGGATCCTTCGAATCCAAAGGATAGACAACACATACTTGAAGTAAATGAATTGGTACAGGAATTTACACGAGACCGGTTTCCGGAATCTCAAAGTAAAGAGACTGAAGATTCAATTCCAAAGATCTCGATTGAAGAAGCCATCCGTGCAACTTCTGAGCTCTATAGGAATAAGACAAAGGATATACCCTCTCCTTCAGTCGCAGATATCCCTAGTCTTCGTGCTAGATGGATGGAATCATGCCACGATATTATGGGAGGTATTCCAGAGGAATTACCTCCACTTCGAGCCGTAAATCATGAAATCCCATTGATCAATGATAAGGCAAAGTACAACTATTACTTACCCCGTTGCCCTGACTCTATGAAGGGCAAACTGGCGGAAAAAATTGCCCAGTATAAGAGAGCTCACTGGTGGGAACCATGTGTATCTACCCAGGCAGCTCCAATGTTATGTGTCCCGAAAAAAGATGGCTCAGACATCCGAACCACTGTAGATTGTCGGAAACGCAACGAGAATACGGAAAGGGATGTTACACCATTCCCAGACCAGGATACAATTCGTCTTGATGTAGCCAGAGCTAAGCTACGATCTAAGATCGATCTTTCAAATGCCTATGAGCAGGTGCGAATTGTCCCTTCCGATGTATGGAAGACAGCCTTTGCAACCATCTTCGGAACCTTCAAGAGCAATGTAATGCAGCAAGGAGATTGTAATGCTCCTTCCACATTTCAACGACTCATGACTTCAATTTTCCAAGACTATATTGGAGTCTTCATGCATGTTTACCTCGACGATTTATTCATTTACAGTGATAGCGTCGAGGAGCATGAACAACATCTAAAACTTGTATTCAATAAGCTTCGAGATAACAAGTTATTTATGAAAGCGGAAAAGGTCCAACTTTACGCTGAAAAGATGGATTGCCTTGGTCATCTTATTGATGATAAAGGACTTCATGCAGATTCGGATAAGCTGGGACGAATCCGAAACTGGCGTCAACCCCGAAACTATAATGATATTGAGAAATTCCTTGGACTTGTGAATTATCTTGCACATTTCTTACCAGATGTGACTGCTTATACAGCTCCTCTATCTGAAATGACTAAGAATGGACAACCATTCTATTGGCGTCCACTCCATTCTGTCTGCTTTCAATCTATCAAGGATTTATGCTGCAAAGTACCTATCCTTCGTCCAATTAATGCAGCTGTCAAGGAACCCATCTGGGTTATTTGTGATGCTTCGATTTCCGGTGTAGGGGCAATGTATGGTCAAGGCCAAACCTGGCAGACTTGCCGCCCTGCTGGATTCATGTCTAAAAAATTCACGGATAGCCAACGCAATTACCGTGTCTTTGAGACCGAAACCCTTGCTATGCTTGAAGCCCTATTGAAGTGGGAAGACAAGCTTATTGGCTATCGTATTCATGTTGTCACAGATCACAAAGCTCTTGAGTTCTTTAAGACTCAAAGACGACTCTCAAATCGTCAAATGCGGTGGATGGAATACCTGTCACGATTTGATTTCGATATTACCTATGTGAAGGGGGTATCTAACAAGGTTGCTGATGCCCTATCACGATATTATGAGTCTGACACTCCTGAGGACCAACCTCACCTTGCGGAGTTTGTCAATGCTGATATTCGTATTGATAAACTTGGTGAAGACCTACCCTTAGGTCGTAAAGAAGAAGCTGAGGAGATGGTTATTCACCTCAAAGCTATGGAAACACGTCGAGAGTCTACACGTCTCAAGGAGAAACGTGAAACTCGAGAAATTGAAGCAGAGGAAATGGAGAACGCTCGGGAACAAGAAAAACCCGAACCCGTTCAACTACCTAAGCTTAATCCCACTGTTATTGACTCTAGAGACAGAGGGAATAATTTACGAACCACTATGGGCTCAGATACAACTTTCATATCTGAGATCAAGTCTTCATACTCCACCGATCCTATATTTTCAAAGATCCTTGAAGCTCCCAATGATCACCCTCGTTTTTCGATTGAGGAAGGCTTAATCTGGACTGAAAACTCGTATAAGCCTGGCGAAAAATTGTTATGCATCCCTAAGTCACCTAAGGGATCGCATTCACTTCGTGGAAGCATCATTGAGCAAGCACATGAAGTTATAGGTCATTTTGGGCCCCAACGGACTGCGGACTATGTTCGTCGTTGGTATTGGTGGCCAAAACTCTTTGGGATGTGTGAATTTTTCTGCAATACATGCGAGACTTGTAATAAGTCGAAGGGCAACTATAGAGCTCCTGCTGGGAAGCTTCATTCATTGCCCATACCCACTAGACCATGGCAATCTATAGGGATGGATTTCATCGGACCGTTCCCTGAAGTCAAGGGATATAATTACCTCTGGGTAGTTATCTGTTGATTGACATCCCAAGTGCATTTAATTCCACTCCATACTTCCAATACAGCCACGGATCTATCCTCAATTTATTTCCGTGAGATTGTGCGACTGCATGGTCTTCCAGAATCGATTGTATCGGATAGAGATCCGAAATTCACTTCAATTTGGTGGAAGGAACTTCATCGTTTACTTGGTGCAAGGCTCCTTATGTCTACATCCTTCCATCCGCAAACAGATGGTGCTACAGAGCGAGCTAATCGCTCTATTGGCCAGATCTTTCGCACTGCAATACGTCCTGATCAACGAGACTGGTTGATTAAGGTACCTATTGTTGAATTCGCACTGAATTCCAGCATGAATTCTTCCACTGGGTTCGCTCCTTTCGAGCTTGTTGGAGGATACATGCCTTCAATGATGCGAGAGGTTCGATATGACAAACTTGTCCCACCTGGGATCCGTGCATTTGCTATTCAAGCGATGCAGAACCTTTACGATGCTCATGATGCTCTTATAGCTTCGAGAGTATTCCAGACTCATCAGGCTAATAAGCACCGATCTCCAGAGCTTGATATCAAGGAAGGATCGAAGGTATATCTATCAACCAAAAATTTGAACCTTCCCAAAGCTAGGGCCACAAAACTGTTACCGAAATATGTTGGCCCTTATACTGTACTCATGGCTGACCACAAGAAGTCAACCTATGAGCTAGACCTCCCTGATGAGCTTGTTAAACGTCGAATTCACCCTCGTTTTCATGTTAACCTGTTACGGCCCTACATTGAAAGCGATTCAGTTCTATTCCCAGATCGAAAGAAGCCTGAACCATACGACTTTGGTGCTCCTGACGACGCTGAGGAATTTGTTGAAAGCATTGAAAATCATGAATGGAAGAATAATTCACTTTTCTTCCATGTACGATGGGCTCTCGGTGATCTAACCATAGAGCCATACTCAAAGTGCAAAGCCCTCAAGGCTCTTGACGATTATCTGGCTATTATTGGTGTCTCAGACCCTAAAAATTTGCCAAAGACTTCTAATACAAGTCCCAGGCCTAGGAAACGAAGGCAGACACGAAACCGAACATAAGTAGGGCTTGTCGCCCCAATATAGCTGCATAACAACGAGGTTATCAAGGTAAATTCCAATTACCCTGATCTTCAGGGTCCTGTGGCTGTATCGGCTGTATACTTTATGAACGCCGCCACACAACTTCGGGACCGACTCGCAATGAGACATCGGAGGTGTCCGCTGCTCTCTCCATGATATAAATTCTCTATAACCATTTGCATTAGAGAATTATCCAGCTATACTTGTGTCTATCAACCCTATCCAACTTAAAACTCATTATCAACTCCATGGCCTCTTCTGCTTCGAGTTTTTTCAATCTCGATGCGAATTCTTTGCAGGGGGAGGGACAGGTGCCCTTACCACCTTCAAAACCATTCTATCCTCCATACCCAGGCAGCATTTCGCAGGTTATGCCCACCGGAATGCCATTTTTTACTGGATATCCAAATCCGAACATGACACCCTCATTCTTCCCCATGATGCCCTTACCATTCATGCAGGGTAATCCAATCGTTACAGGATCGAATTCGAACGCAATGGCAATGCCTCAGCATCCAAGAATGTCTAATACAGCGATGGAAGGAATTATAGATTCCAATCCAGTCCCAGCACTTCATACAGGTTTATCGAACGTCAATTCGTACCCACAGGTTCCATTAACCCAGGAAACGAATACTGCACTTAATAAACACCGTAGCCATGTCGGAGATATGGTTAACGGTACGTCTGAACATGCTAAACTCACAAGTTTAAACACTAATGAAATAGGATTGTCTAATTCAGACGATATTACTACTGCTCTTGAGTCGTTTACTCTTGACTCAGGACCCATATATCCCTCGTCTACTGCTACTACTAATGTTGTAGAACGCAGCAATGATGAGGAAATAGCTCAGCTTCGCCGTGAAAATGAGCTACTAAAGATGAAAGTAGAAGCTATCAGTGCTCTTCATACCATCACTCCGTCGCATGAAGGTCCTACCAATCGTGCTCGACACTTGTATAACTCTAGGGGCATGCGTAGCAATCGTCCATACCCTGCAGACCCTCTAGTACGAGGACTTCATCGGTCTTCTCCCCCCAGAACGAACCCACGTTCCTATGAAGGTCACTATGCATCACTCCCAGGATATGATCCATCTTGCACGGTACCTATCACATCTATCGATGCCATATCGATGATTGACACAGCCCACACTCCTCATAGCTGGGTTATCGTTGATCGAATATCGAATATCATCACGGCCACACGACGTAAACAATCCATTAACGTTGTCTGTGAGCGAAACGGGCGTCCAGCTCCTTATCCCAATATCACTGATGGTGAAATCACCCTCGTCAATCAGTGGAATCGCTGCCGTCCTCGCTGGTTGGGCCAGCTCCATGATATCAAACCTCGATCCGAAGATGGGAACAATGGCCGAAACTTGCCTCCGCTCCCACCTGCCCCAGTGAAGGTTACAGTACCCGAGGATACCTGTTTGGACCCTCAAGTATGGGCTCCCTTCATCTTCTTGCATGGCACGGAACGCCATCACCCTGACATATCCATCACCACCACTGGATCTGTCAATATCCGTACCCTCGCAGGGTATTTACTGTTTCAATCAGTTGTCCCCAGCGAGGCTACCCGAGCCCATCGGCATGGCTTCGCAATTGTTTTGGCCAGCGTGCTGGTACATCCATCATTATATTCTGACATCTGCCGAGATCATCACATTTCTATTGCGGATTCTGATGAACTTACTCCGTTCCCTCTTTCCTTTGTCAGTCAAGCTTCCCAGGTCGACATCGTCTCCCACCTTGCCAAGTGTGGAGTAAATTACTCCCATGTTTGTTACATCCAACCTTACGGCCGAGAACTGCTACTCTCAGCTGCCCGACGTTTTAAGGGCTCTCTTCGTGCGCGTGCCTTTGAGGCCCTCGACGATTTTGCTTGGCATGTCAATCACTTTGATGTGCCGCACGACGTATCTTCGTTCCAGGATGATTCCGCACCACGGATCTACTGGAGTGCTCCCATCAATTGGGACTTAAAACCGATCCTTGAATCGCGTCGCAGACATCTCCTCAATTACCCAATTATTCGGGAGGCCACAAGTAAAAACAGTAGGGGCCATCAGCGCTCTGGAAAAGTTACTTCCAGATCTGACGCCTCCTTACTTGTGACCGGAGATGCTGACGTTCATATGACAGGAGATGGCGATGCTTCTGGTGCAGGCCCATCAATTTCTCATTTATCGACTACTCCAACGACATCCCCATCAACCGAGGCTTCTATCACGATGACCCCAACCGCAGGCTCGACCCCAAACGTTGATGGCGAAGTTGACGAGCTCGATCCGCAAGACGATATCACTATTGTGTCCTAACTCGAATCTATCGTCGATATTGAGTCCCTATACCCAATCTCAAGGGGGAGGGTGTAAGGGATCCGATTCATATTGATATGTATATGTACTGTTATTTACCTACATCCTTAGCAGCGCCCGCTATCCTTCCGTACTCGGACCTAATCATCTTAATCACTTACTATCATCATCTACGTCTACCTTACTTACTAGTCTCTTGACTCTCTCTATCGCAATACACCCCGTTGGCGTGTGTAGTTATTGGGCCAAGGACCCTCGTAAGGTGTCGTACTCTTTACACTTTGGGAGCTCTAGAGGATTCATGGACCTGGGCTAGAAAGTTTCCAGTATCACAGGAATACACATAGAAGGCCGCACATGCCAGTGGAGCTTCCAATCGCGATGATGTCCAAATAATGCCAAAGAGGTCTGGCGTAGAGTGTTTTTGTAATTGTTGTGTCATTGGGTGAAAGGGCAGTAAATTTGACATAATGGCACGTATTGGTTTATTTGTAAGTAGCCGACGCTCGAAGTAAGAGAATGAAGAGGTGTTTTCTCGGACATGGTGGCAAGAGCGAGAAAGCAGCTGTTGATCGATTGATCTCCGACCATCATCTCTATCTCTATTACCGCCATCCCGATATCTTACCTGCTTCCCGCTGATATCGTTCGGGCCGCTATACAAGACATATGCTATTCAGAAGGATTGATTACTGACGTCGCCCTCGTTGCGAAAGGTCATAAGGTGCGTGAGCTAGATATCGGCACCGAACTGCAACTAACGGATTTGGGTTCCTCCTCAAAGGCATCTTAGTCTCGTCCATGGATTCCGGCGTAGCGGGTGATCCCATAATGATCTCATGCGAGGTCAACAGGAATAACACGAAAAAGGGCACATACTACGTCGTGCCAGCACTCCGACCGGACGCAGCTGTGCACAGCTTATGTCCGTCTCCTCTACAAGGCAGGCGACTAGGAAAAACGATATGGAGAGCAGTGATAGCCATTTCGCAAGTCCAAGCTCCTTGGCCTCGCTCTGCCTATCGTCTTCCTAGGTTCGATAGCAAGACTAGCGATCCCTACATTAAACAGGCGAACTTTTTCGTTCAACTCAACGGGTTTCTGTTTGTTCATTGGTTCAGAGGCCATCACCATGTTGAGATGAAGCACTGAAAAGAATAAACACGAGGTACGGTACATGCACATAAGAGTCCGACTTACCTCACTCATCGTCCTGTTTTTCAGCCGCGATAATACCCAATTTATGCTACAGGCGACGAAGACAAAGCCCGAGGAATAAACACAAGTTCACTCCCATTTTTTCCGGTCCTTGCAGCCCGAAAGAGGGCAATTTGCGTAGTCATTTTGGGTTCCTTATCTTCCCCTCCTTTCGTGTCCTTATCCATCTGTACACCTTTTCAGACTCGTCAGGACCAACTGCAATTGTACGCCGGATGTTACACCTGGTAACGGCCTCAAGCGGATCATTTGAGCGCGATAAACGCGGACCGGAACCTTGTTTTCGAATGCAGAAATCTCAGTTCAATGCTTGAAAAACAAGCCTGATCCTAGTAATATTCAGCGCACCCCGCGCAGTAAAGCACAGCCTTCCCATGACTCTCAGGATTGAGCAACCATCACTTTATTCACTTTTCTAGATGTCCAGTTGTCACATTCTTCACCTTCACCGCCGGAGGAAATAAATTGGTGCGACGCGCGTCCAGTCTACAGGATCAAGTACCGAGGGATGCGAGTATTTGTAGCGTGTGCGAGCGAGAGGAAATGCTGGGTTAGTCGGTAGGAATCGCAGATGAGGCGAGTTACAGTAGACTCGATACTCCAATTCCTCAGCTAACTCGTTTTCGCTTGCAGTAAACTTTTGTTTCAAGGTTTCCCCCTCATATGGTGCCTGTGTCTGCACTCTTTCGTACTAAGTACTCATATATGCTTATCACGAAGGGTTTTCTTCGGCATATGCGGCAAAGCATGAGTCATCACTATGAAAGTTCTTTTCTTGGCAAGACGCGGGTCCATGAGTCTATAAAGAGAGATCCTTCCTGAGAACAAGAGCTTTCGTCACAATGCTGATGGGTATGGGCAGTCTTGCGACTCGTCGCTTCCATTCGCCGTATACATCGGGATACAGTCTCGCTGAATAAGACTGGGAATTTATGTCATCTATGCAGTAACCACTGTCGCTAGGATAAAAAGGGTTGTGTCTGCAGGCTATCCAACAATCTTCAATCATGGCAGATCTTAACATGGCTACAGTGATGTCACTTTCTGGACGAGTGGGCCTCGTTACAGGTGGAGGAACGGGGATGTATGTTCCTTGATTCTCGATTGTGACTCGTAGGTGACTGTCTGGCAGAGGATTTATGATTGCGAAAGCGTTTGCTGCAAATGGCGCCAAGGTATACATCACTGGACGTCGGCTGGATGTCCTGGAACGAGCTGCGGCGTCAGTTACGGGTGTCCCAGGATCCGTTGTCCCGTAAGCAGGCATTCTCTCCCAACGGTTTTCGCCCCTGCGGCTGATGTGCGTACAGAATCCAGATGGACGTCACAGACGAAGAAAGCGTCAAGGCAGGGGCCAAGCACATTGAAGGAATAGATGGCAAGCTCGATATCCTCGTCAACAAGTTTGTCCCCAGTTCTCATCCAATCTTACGCTAATGTTTTCGCCATAGTGCCGGAATTGCCGGTCCCCTTCGTGACCCAGACTTCTTCCCGAAGAAGGTTGCAGCGACTGATCCTTTTGAACCCGAAACAGTACAAGCCTGGACAGACCTCTTTGCACTCAATACTATCGCGCCGTTTTTCGTCGTACGTGCTTTCCAATTCCTCCTTGTCAAAGGAGCGCAGTCTCGCACCCAGGGCACATCAAGTGTTATCAATGTCAGCAGCGTATCAGCACAGTTGAACACAACGAGTCCATACTTGTGTGTGAGTGCCTACCACCATCGTTGTTAGCTTGTCAAAGCTAACTTGATATAGGACGCATACGGTGTAACAAAAGCCGCTTTGAACAAGCTCACGCTTGTTCTCGCAACGAGTTTTGCTGGGAGAGATATCCCGATTCGGGTGAACGTCCTGGCGCCTGGCTTGTTCAAGTCAGAGATGGCCAGTCGCGAACTTGTGGAAATGGTCAAGACGAAGCCATTACCGGGGATGGTTGTACCGATACCAGTGAGGAGGGACGGGACGTGAGCGTGTTCTGTTGTTTGGATGGGATTAAATATTGATTTGATTTCTAGCGAGGCGGAGATGGGGATGACGGCGGTTTATCTGGCAGTATCCGATTATACGAACGGAGCAGTGTTGAGCGTTGACGGTGGAGTGTCGCTGGTCAATTCTTGACCCTTTGATTAGCTGAGGTACAGCTTTCATGAAATCCGACTTGTTTTTCTTCTTCGAGACTACTGTCCGAGGTAACATATTCTGGTCTACACTCCTTTGGTGGATCGCGATTGTTATCGTACTAAGCAAGATACCGCCCGCACCATCGCCTCCCGAGTTTTTTTACTGAGCATCGAGTTGACGAATATGCAGCATACTCTCTGGATGTGGGGACATACCAAATTTGCATCATTCGACAAGTGAAGTGAAGGTGAAATGGACCTGAACTTTCATGTTTGCACATAATCTGATGTTCGACAGATCTGAGTAAATAAAGTGGTGCGGCGTGAAATGGGCTACAAGTCTAGAAGAAGCCCGACCTTCGCCTCCTTCATATCTCACGAAAGCCGAAGAGATAGTGAGGGTGTACGTCCGTTATCATTGTTGAAGAGTATGAACTGGAAAGGTTTACGTGACGATACCACCTCTTTAGCAAACAACACGGAAGGCTTACCACGAAATATGCAGACTTTTATAATATAAAATTCACGCGGAAATAACAAGTGAGTAAGTAGTTCTTAAGAATATTGATGGCGGCTAACTGTAGATGTCAGAAGAAGCTCAAAGCTTCTCGATTTCAAGACTTTGACAGGTCACCGGTGACCCGTCAAGTCAGAGTAGGTATTCCGCCAAGTTGTTTACTAATCACGATGTGCTTTCTCTAGTCGTAGCCAGATATGGCGTGTACTCAAGCCCCGACCCCTCTTCTAACAGAATCGGACCTAGTAAGCCAGACTACAATGCTTCTTGTCTCTGCGCCAGTGCGCCTATCAAACTTGGCGGAGCCGCGTTAAAATCCTAGTCCAGTTGAGAGGGACTAGTGGTCTCGGCTAAACTCACATCTTAAAAGCCTGGAATGTAAGTATCTGGAATCTAACTCGAAGAACCCCAGTTGTTTCCTCGCATGGTCGTGTTCCTCATTTTAATAGCGTCGCTTTTGCTAGCTTCGTCACTGCTTCATCGATGGTTCGAACGACTATCAACAAGGCACATCAAGGGACCGCCGTCACCATCTTTCTGGCTAGGTAGGTTATCTGTTGGAAGTCTAGAGATCACCGAGTACAAACACACCATTTACCAGGCCACCAACGCGTCCTTCGCGATCAAGAGAATGCAGGTGATCTCGAAACGAAATGGCGTAGGGAGTATGGCAACCTTTATCGTATCGGGGGATGTTTGGGTGTAAGCAAATCCTGTCAGACCACTGCCCTGGTCGGAACTGAAGCAATGGATCGTAGCAAGACGTCCTGGTAGTTTGCGACCCCAAGACTCTCGCACACATTTTCCATCCCTCACGACCGTACCCTAAATCGAAGGACGCCGTGTTCATACTGGGTCTCGTCGCCGGTAAAGGTCTTGCCATCGTTGCCAGTGAGTTTTACTTCAGTCTGGCTTTCACACAATTGTGTAATTAGCATGTTCAGGTGAAACCCATCATCGCCAACGCAAGATTCTGAACCTAGCATTCTCTCCTGCGCAACTTCGGATTTCGCAGGTTACATTCCAACAGTGCAGCGACAAGGTACTGGATTCATCCGTGCATCGAACAAATGTGGTCATCTGAGGCTGTAATGATTGCAGCTTGTGAACGGTATCAAGGGATCTCTGGCCGGTGTGAATGCTGCTACCATCAATATTCGTGATTGGATGGGCAAGGTTACTCTAGATATTATCGGTCTAGGCAAGTGCGTCGGTGACTTTTCTCCTCAGTCCCGCCTAACCTCCACAAGCCGCTTTCCGGTATGATTTCAGTACGCTCGATGGTCAGAGAACGGAACTAGGGACAGCGATGAAGCATCTTTTGTGAGAACAACTTCGTTTTTCTTCATTTCAACGATCCTCATAATGAATACCCAATTTTAGCACTGCCTCGCAAACCAATACAACAGCACTCGAGCTTATTCTTATAGCTCTGATTCGAATGCTTCCAAATTCGATGTTAGGAATTCTACAGTTATTTTCAACCCGAGAGATTCGTCAGCTCGTGAGCGTTGGAAACATGGCTAAGCGAAATGCTCGAGAAATATTGGCTAGCCAGAACGACGGACAGACTCCAGAAGGCGATGGAGATATACTTAGTGTACTTGGTGAGTTATCTCTTTTCATCCACTTAATGCACGCGTAAACATGACTGCGTTTTAGAAAGAGCGCGTCTAGCAGGCAAAATGGAAGATGACGAAATCGAGGCTCAGCTAATGTTCGTGACATTTCTCAAGTACTATTACCTGCTCTTCATGATGCAATGCGCTGTCTCGTTCTAGGACTTTCGTCATTGCCGGGCACGAGACATCGAGCACTAGTTTATGTTGGTTGCTGTACGAACTTGCCGTGCATCCTGAGCATCAGTCTATAATTCGTACAGAGCTTAAAGGATCAAACGACTATGACTCGATGCTATTTTTGAACGCAGTTATCAAAGTGAGTATAACTACTTTCATCGGATATTCATGCTCACCTCTAGTGATAGGAGGCTCTCCGTCTATATCCAGTTGCGCATTCACTGACGCGGACAGCTCCTCATGACGATGTTCTACCTCTCACCGGGGGGAAGACTCTTGCAGTACCCAAGGGGCAGACATTTGTTTGTTCTGCTTACCTGTACAATCGGCATGTTCTTCCCATGTCACTTCAACGTCAACAAGTTGACAACAGCTTTTTCTAGCCTTCCATGTCTCTGGGGAGATGACGCGGAAGAGTGGAACCCTGCTCGATTTTTGGATAAGGCTCTGCCCGTATCTCTGGGTGTGTATGCTAATCTGTGGGTGTGATCTTGGCCTCGCGTATGCTTCAGAACTTAAAACTTAATTGGTGGAATGCTAGGATGTCATTTAGTGAGTCATATTTCAACCCTTTTTTCTTTCACTCAAGTGACTCTCAGGTGCCGGATCTCGTTCATGCATCGGGTAAATCAAACCGTAAAGTTGCCATATCTCTTTGCTGATCATTACCCCGTCCCATAGGTGGAGATTTGCGTATGTGCCTTCCTCCCTTCTCAGTCTCAATTTATTTAAACTGCTCGATGGAATACAGGATCATGGAAATGCAAACGATCCTAGCCAACCTGATTCTTCATTTCGAATTCAGTTTACCTGAGGGAGGCGTTGAGATTCTCCGGTTTCCCGGTTCACCAGCCGTCGTACCTATTGTGAAGGGTAAAGCGCATTTAGGCTCTCAGCTGCCCTTAAGGGTACAAGTTTTACAGTAATGAAGGATGGTGGCTTCAAAGGAGGGTATTTCAGCGAATTCTAACCTACTACGAGATTAATTCTGTGGAAATACCATATCATATATAATACTCAGACGCCGGTCAAGGATTGACCAGTGAGAATCCACCATCGACACTCAAGACCGCCCCATTCGTATAATCCGATGCCGCCAAGTACAGCGCCGTCATACCCATCTCTGCCTCACTGGGAACTCAAATCAGCGATCAATCTCACTCTAATGACCTAGATGACTCACGATCCATGCCTTCCCGCAGGTATTGGTGCGACCTGCCCAGGTAGTAGCTGCGTCTTGAGCACCTCCAATAACTCAGAAGTCATGATCTCCGACGCGAATACGCCAGGCTGCAGCGCATTCACCCGAATCGGGATACCTCTCCCAGCAAAACTCGTCGCCAAAACAAGAGTAAGCTTGTCTAATGCGGCTTTGGTCACACTGTATGCGAACTAAATCGAGCCAAGTGAGCGCAAGCTTCAAGCAAGCCACGGGGCACATACGGAAATCATAGGCGCTGATGAGTTTAGGTTTGCCGCTATGCTGGTGATATTAATGACGCTTGAGGTGCCTTGGGGACGGGAAGACGCTCCTTTGACAAGGAGGGATTGGAAAGCGCGCACGACAAAGAACGGCGCGATGGTGTTGAGAGTGAAGAGATCAGTCCAGTTAGGTATAGTTTCGGGTTCAAAAGGATCCTCTGCGGCGTATTTCTTCGCGGTGAAATCTTGGTCGTGACTGCCTGACTGATCGCGGGCCCCAGCGTATCCGGCACTAAGGAGAGATTAATGTACAGAAGAAGGAAACCGAAGCCGCCTTAGACGAACTTGTTGACAAGAATATCGAGTTTGCCATCGACCTCCTCAATACGCTTTGCACCAGCCTTGACGTCGTCTTCGTCTGTTACATCCATACGCAGTCTGGATACACATTATAAAGGGTTAATACCAAGAGAAATAATGGTCACTGACGGGACAATGGAGCCTGAGACGCCTGTAACAGTTGCGGCGGCTTTCTCTAGGACGTCCGACCGTCTGCCAGTGATGTAAACCTTGGCTCCGTTTGCAGCAAATGTTTTTGCAATCATAAATCCACTGTCGGACAATTAATCACGAGTCACAATCAAGAATCAGGAAACATACATCCCCGTTCCTCCGCCTGTAACGAGGCCTACTCGTCCAGAAAGCGACATCACTGTAGCGATATTAAGATCTGCCATAATTGAGGATTGCTGGATAGCCTGCGGACATCGTCCCTTTTATTCCGCTGCTAGTGGTTGCTGTGTAAGTGGCATGAATCTACAGTCTTATTCAGCCAGGCCATATACCGGTGTGTGCGGTAAATGGTGGTTTAAATTTGCGAGAGACTGCCCGAATCTCCACCCTTGTCATCATCGTGACGAAGAGGATTGGTCTGGTGCCGCATGCCTAGGGTCGTATTTGGTCGGCTTATAGACGCGCGTCGTGTTCAAGAAAGAACGATTCGTATTGATTATTCAGAAAGGCCTTCGTAAGAGGGACGCGCGAGTACGCTGAAAGAGCACAAGCACAGGTACTATATGTGCTGAGGCCTTCAAAATATCTTAAGATAGAAGCCCGCTGGGAGCGAAATTTGTTTGCGGAACTGAAGTATCGAATTCATTACAACACTCACCTCCACCGTCTTCGACCCCACCGTGAAAACCGGCATACTAGGCTCATTATGACTCGCGCACGCCGTAATAGCTTACAAACACGTATACGCCTTGATAATATTTTGCCGCTCGGAACTGGACGCGCGTCGTCCCAACTTGACTTTTCCGATGGCTAAGACCTCAGGAACGAGTTGTAAAAACCACCATTATTCCTTCTATACCAGACGGTATCCTTGACAGCTTACGTTCAACCTTCAGAATTTGTCTCCAAGAGAGTTCGAGTCATTGCGTCACCGAATAGCGACAAGAGCAAGAGGAACGGCGCACGCAAACGCGGTCGTAGTGTTCAAGGAGGTATGGGAAAGTACTTCTATAAATGGTAGACATCGTCACAGCGCCGACGGCTTACAGAATCGTAACTCACGTGCTAGCTCTGGTCTTCAGCGTCTGAACTCTGGCCCTTTGTCCCATTAAGATGTTTCGCCACTGGGCCAAATACATGCATCGATGCAAACACCCAGAACTTGAAGCAAGGCTCTCTGGGCCTATATACTTACACCCGGAATTCCGTGATGCTCCGGGGGCCATCTGGAGATTGCACTGATCTGTAGCTGTGGGCACACGATTCCGTTTCCTCCAGGCATAGCTTAACAAGCTGACCGTGCTATCCCATCTCCGCGCCTGGGGTCCACAGACTCGTCGAACCAAGCTCGTATTTTCAGAGATTCTAATACTGAAGGACGGGACGCCATTTTAGTAAGAATTCGAACTTCCAAAGTTTATTGCGGAGTTTTGTCGGTCAGTGTGTATAGTGTTCATTGGTGGTTTTTTTTGTTACAACGTCCCTACGGGCGACTGTGCTAGTGCCAGTTGGAATGGATTTCACACCGACGCTGTGAGCTCGTAAGTGTCTTTTCCACTCGATTCTGCTCTATAGATACATGCTATTATTTAGCTGATGCTTGACAAAGTAAGGAATAGGTTGGCCCGGACATAAAGGTATACTGACCTGCTATGGCTCAATTTATTGTAGGGTACATCACACTGTGCCGGACACAAATTCGCCAAACAATCTACCTCAAACTGTAATTCCTCGATATGTCTGTACCTGCATTCTCATCCGCGTCGCCTGACCGGTGGTAAACTCAGTCATACAACTATCGTACGAATAGTCCATATAGTTATCTATCAATGTGGTCAGCTAGCAGAGTCGCACGTACAAATCACATAACTCACGAATCGGATCTACCCCGCTACTTCCCGTACACGTATCTCGTCCCGATGGACATCCAGAAGCAGGAGACGCCTCTGCAGGTGTATCGGAAACATAATCGCCTGGTCCCGAGCATCCGCCTTCAAACGTGTGGTAAAGACCGACCCAGTGGCCGACTTCGTGTGACACAGTGTGACCGAGGTTGTAGTTCTTTATAGAGCCTCCTGGGAGGGAGGAAAACAAAACAACGACGCCGTCGTCTTTGAGAGCAGAGGAATATTCCCAAGGGAAGGTCGAGTATCCTAGTAATCCAGCCGTGTCGCTAGACTTGAATCTGGAGCAGAGCAGAAGTTGGTACTACATTTTAATAATATCAGTTGAATGCAGACTAACCCAACTGTATAGATGTTCAAATCTACTTTCCCACCATGCCGAAGGGCCTCCTTCATTGCGGTTTGCTGGGAGTTATCCGGTCCTGTATTATTAAACCAATCAGAGTTGATGGTCCTGGTGGTCCCAACAAGAACGTAGGTAAGGCCTGTGTCGGAGAAAGCGCTATTTAAGACCTTCATCTGGTCTTTTATTTGAGCGTCTCTGCGCACGTGGTGGAATGGGTTAATTCTATGAGCGAATGATCTCTAATGTGGTACCTACGAGACGTCCCCAAACGTGGCGTTTTGACTGACGACATGGAAATATACATTTATAGGCGAGGAAGCCCGACCAGAGACCGCATTCGGGGTGTCAAAGCCTTGGAGGGCAGAATCGATGAGAAACTGGGCTTCAGCTGCTATTATGTCCGCAGGGTTCACATAGGATGCGCACGTCCTAAGCGATAGCCTGATGAGCGAAAGAAAATTGAACGGCCAAATCGTGTCTGACCTTTGCGCCGCACTCAGAGTTGAAGTGAATACCGAAGAAACCAAGAGAACCGACACAAGATGCAGTGTGACCGAGGAAATCATTGTAAGGATATGGCAGTTATCTGTCGACTCGAGTTGAGAATCCAAGAAACGAAGGGATGTGTTTGATTAGAAGAGAGTGAAAATGACACGCGAGACAAATGATTAGTGCGGTAATAGTACCAGAAGAAGGAACACTGCAAACGGGGACTTGTCGATGGAGAAAATCTGAATTTGCCTAGGACCCAGTGCACATTGAGGCCTTGATATTGAACGGAGCGGTAACAGTCGCGGGTACTGCGCAGCAAGGAAATAGCCTGTGGCAGAGACGAATGTGAAGGAGAACACGGTCGCAGGAATGTTCTAAGGGCGACGTTATCCGCAAAATTATGGTAGTTGAAGGATTCCTCCGATACGAATGTCACTGTATTTCGGCAGCGCCAAGCAACACAGAGAGAGCGGCGATAAGGTGACGTCTGTGATTTTTTGCTGCTCCTAAAGACAGTGTATATTCCGGTCCATGCTGTCGGTGATCACTCAGAAAGGACTTTCTTCATATACATCCTTTCAGCGAAATCGAATTTTGGCTGGGCCGAGCTCGAAATGAGGATCCAGATGACAGTACGAAGTCAATCGCATTTTTCGTGCACCTCCAGCTGAAGCGTGAGTCCCATCTGTCCACTTTGTTTCTTCCGATCTTGTTCCCCCTTCGAGCCATCTTGAGGGTCCAGTCCTCGTCTTCGACAGAATTGGCCCGAGGTTTATCCGAGAATTTCTGCAGCCTCATGAGTGGTGTATTCGCGAGTGTAATGACGGGCGTTCAGACGAGCGTCATTCGTCGCACTGAAAATGGAGGGAAAACAAATTAATTTCGCGGGAGTCTTGCATAAAATACGGTACTCAGACACTAGTCAAGGATTGACCAGCGATAATCCACCATCAACACTCAAAACCGCTCCGTTCGTATAATCAGACACTGCCAAGTAGACCGCCGCCATACCCATCTCTGCATCGCTAAAAATTCAGATGAACAATAAATCTCAGTCAAATACTCGAGATACTCACGATCCATGCCTCCTCGCGGGTATCATTGCGACCTGCCCAGGTAGAAGTTGCGTCTTGATTGACTCCAAAAGCTCAGGAGTCATAATCTCAGAGGCGAACGGGCCAGGCTGTACCGCGTTCACCCGAATCGGAACACCTCTCCCAGCAAAGCTCGTCGCTAAAACGAGAGTGAGTTTGTCCAATGCGCTTTTCGTCACGTTGTATGCGATCTAAATCAAGCCAAGTAAGCTCAAACTTTCGAAAAAATAAAAATAAAAATCCGAGGCACATACAGTAATCATGGGCGACGTGATGTTCATCTTTGCCGCTACACTGCTAACGTTGATGACACTTGAGGTGCCTTGGGGACGGGAAGACGCTCCTTTGATGAGGAGGGATTGGAAGGCGTGTATGATGAAGAAAGGCGCAATTGTGTTGAGTGCAAAGATATCAGTCCAGTTCTGGACGGTTTCGGGTTCAAAAGGATCTTCCGCAGCGTATTTCTTCGCAGTGAAATCTGGGTCGCGAAGGGATGAAGCAAATCCGGCACTATCTGGACATTAATATGGTCGAGAAGAACTGAGAGCGTTGCCGGTGACGAACTTGTTGACGAGAATGTCGAGCTTCCCGTCGATTTCTTGAACGTGCTTTGCGCCGGCCTTGACACTCTCTTCGTCTGTGACGTCCATATGGAGTCTATAAGCACGTCGAACCAGAGGAATGTCATGGCGAGAGAACAGATTCTTACGGGACAATGGATCCTGAGACACCTGTGACCGATGTGGCGGCTTGTTTTAGGACGTCCAGCCTGCGGCCAGTGATGTATACCTTGGCTCCGTTTGCAGCAAAGGCTTTTGCAATCATGAAACCTCTGTCGGATGGTCAGCGGTGAGTCGCAATGGAGAATGAAGGAGCATACATCCCCGTTCCTCCACCCGTAACGACGCCTACTCGTCCAGAAAGCGACATCACTGTAGCCATGCTGAGATCTGCCATGTTCGGGGACTGTTGAATAGCCCTTGGAGGCGGGCCCTTTTATTTCAGCCCTGGTTGCCTGGTGGACATAGATTTCTGGTCTTATTCAGCGTCACTGTATCTCGGTAGTGCGGTAAATAGCGGTTAAATACGTTGTAACAAACAGCTCACATAGTATTTAGCCGTCAGCGAAAGGTCTTGTTCTCGGCGTTCTCGGGACAGTAATTGTGTGTATCAGCCTGGGGCGCGCCGTGGCAAGCAAGTGACGTGCATGATGATTATGCATGTTGTTCCGAACCTTCGTGAGAAGTGCCTACTAAGAAATATAAAGCCTACCGTAAGCGAAGAGTTTGGCCGCTAAAATAGAGTCTCAAATCGTGACTCACCTTCATGTTGGTCTGCCCGATCGTTCCAAAATATCGGGCTCCATGTCTACTCCCACGTGTATACTTATGTCCTTCGGTAATCCAGCGCCGCTGGGTGCGACGGAGAAGTCGTCACATCGAGTTAATTTCTCTAAAGGCGAGAGTGTGAAGAACAAGTCAACGGCCTTAACCTACACCGAGCGTAAACGACTGAGCACAGATTCAAGGAAATACCGGGAGGGCCGAATTTCATAGTGAAGAGTGCACTGGATGCTGCCAGACTCAGACCTATTTTTGCAAGCATGAAACGGAATTATATCTGCAGGGTTCCTGAGTGAACGTTACGATTTTCTAATCCTTCCATATCTGCCCAGACGTATTCCAGCATTCCATTCTGTGTCCGGTTATCGTAGCTGACAGTTTCAGAAAGCGTGCAACTTTCAAGCCGTCCCCGTACATCCATCACACAGACCGGAATTATAGTCCTTTGACCCTCCAGAGACAGCCTCGAGATCATCATGCAGTCCATGCAACTTGGCCATCTAATAGAAAGACCAGCATTCGACTCCATCGGGAAATACGGAGCAGAGTCAAGGCTTGAAAGCATGAAAGCCACCCGGCTTGCATCCGATGATCGTGGAGGGGGGGGTTCAAAGAGGGTTTGCGAACCATGACCGACACTTCAGAATAATGGTAGCATCCTGGACATTTGTCGACAACCATCGTGTTCGTTCCAAATTTGACAGTTACCCTCTGGATGAAGAGGACACAGATATACAAAATGATTCTGAGGCGATTTCCCCTAACATTGTAGCACCCAGGCAAGAATAAAATGGCTCCTTACGAGTATGGAGGGGAATCTTGACGAACAAGAAAAACAAGGATGGAGGGAAAGACGAGAAGTCGAAGAGGATCAGGCAAACTCCTTGAGCTTGAGTGACAAGGACGGGGGAAAGTGGGGGTGTACTAGGCGCTTTTCCCAAGACTAAGATTCCTCTAATGTGAAACAACATTCGTGCCTTAGTACAAGCTCGCTAACGATATCCCTGGTGCCGTACCTTTCGCAACCGTGAATTCCTGTTGTGTTCGGCGACGGTCGAGATATGGTGTTGAGCATTGGGAAAAAAGAAACACGCTTGGCCGAAGGAACCAACGGTGAAATTATGTCATGGATTTGGGGCATGGATTCTGTTCCGTTTCCGCGCAACTTTTGGAAGGATTGTACTTGTGAGAGTCTAATCATAGCCATCAAGCTATACTATACTGAGAGAGCGAAGAGAGCGAAGATGAATGGAAAAGGACGGCCGGCGCGGTTAGTGCCAGCGGAGTCTCAAACACGGCTTGAGCTAGCTCGTCCGCCATCTCTACTTTCCTAAGTTTCCTCAGGCTTTCTTCCAGCAGAGAATACCAAGAAGAGCATGGAAAAATTGAAGACGTCTACATAAAACTCCTTCAGTCTACTATGGCTAGGAAATTGCCAAGTTTTGTGCGTCCCGCAAATATTTCGCTTGTGCCAAGTATATTCATTTCATTTCATCAAGCAATGTTCTTCTGGCCGGATAGAAGGCCCACTACTACGCAGCCGATAGCGAGTATATAGCGCTTTGTGAGCAGGTATGCTAACATAGTCATCGGATAGTTAACGCAACTCTGATACAGCCATAGTCGGATAGTGGGATAGTCGATGACGTATCGTGTATATAGGTTCTGCTCCTGGAAGAATGCCGAACTGCTCTTCGTGTATCTTGAAGTCTACTGTTGCGCCTGCAATATGTCCTGATGAAATCCAATCCGAATCCAGAAGAAACCTCGTGTTTCTAGAGAAGTTCGTCAGCGACTTGTATGAACGACTCTTACTCCTGGTTCGCAGCTATTTCCGGCTAAGCAAATTAGTGAAAACTGGCATATGAGATTTGTATTCACGCTTTTGACTACAGCAAAAGGAGTTGGGGGTAGTAATGGGATTATAAGAGTGTGTCAAAATTCCATTTCTGTTCCAATCATTTCCCTTTGCATCTTGACGGGCGCGGCAGTTTCCTACCAGCTGCGTCTGCGATGTCCTATCTTTACCTCGAATTCCTGCTTTGAAGATGCATAGCATACAGAAAATCCCTCAGTTTCTCTGGCTGTCCTCTACAAGTGCGTAGAAAATGCATTATCCAATTCTACTCGACATTTTCGTGATGGGAGGTCAACTTTTCCTCCTTCGGACATTACTGGCAATTGTTGACGATGCATTTTCTGGTGTAAATGGTATGTGAAGACGAAGGCCCTGTTTTTTGGCCCACGTCCGGGGACGCTACCCACAGTAACACTGCAGGGTCGTACCCTGGAATGGTCCACGGATACGAAGTACTTAGGGATTGTCTTTTGCTCTACAGCGATGGACATTTTTAGGGAACACTCCCTGCAGGTGGCAAGGAAGGCGTTACGTGTCTGCAATGTCACCTTGGCCATGGAACGGTTTCTTGGGGACATCCACCCCCGTGCTGGCCTGGCAATATACAGTGCGCGAGTAGACTCATTGCTCACTTATGGCTCACAGGTCATTGTAGTTACGGTGGATCGCACTCTTCGCCTGCTTGAAAAGGTTCAAATAACCTTTTTCCGCCGCCTTCTCCATGTTCACCGCCGATCGACGATTGCAGCCCTCTATTCAGAGACTGGATTCACCCCAATACGTTACCGGAGGATCGTCCTCACCCTGCGTTATCTCATACGCCTGCTCACTGAACGGGGATCGACAACGCGGCTGGCACCACTACGTATTGATGCGTGCTGTGAGATATGATTGGCGGGCAAGAAGTGCTGGCTGACAGACATAGCTGATGCTTTGTTGCGCCTGTACCACCCAGTCCGTGTCTCCCTGGACGATCTGTGTGACCCAGTTCGGGTAACTTCACTTGTGTCCGAGGTCGAGGTCTTGTGGAAGACGGAGGTTGTAGATGAGATCACTGGATCTCCCACAACTGACCTGCCCGCCGCTCGTTACTGGGAGTGTAACAGTCCAGCTGCGGCGTTCCGGCCTTATCTCGATATTCGAATCCCTGCCCATCGGATTGCAATGACGCGAGCCCTCGCCGCTACCCACCAGCTCGCAGTGGAACGCGGCAAATGGTACGGTATCAGCAGGGACTGTCGTCTATGTAGGATGTGCTCCAACGATGTTGAGGATGTCCCACATGTCCTGTTTATGTGTCCGTACCCCCAAGCAGAGTCGATACGCCCCCCATTCCTATCATCCGTTTGGACTCGGTACCCCAGCTTGAGGAGGAGTGTGCGATCTCCGGCACACCTCCTTCTGTGTCTAGCAGGGACGGAGGATCTCGTGCCCAGTGTGAGCCGCTTCGTCCATGCGATGTTTGCTCTTTGGAATTCCGTCCCATTAGCTCTGTAATGGTTTCATAATTGTTTCACCAACCTACTGCCGAGGCCGTGCGGGAGTACTCAGGACGGGGCTTGACCAGAGCGGCAGAGCGTAGGTATGGTTCCGTTCCGTAGCAGTCGTGCTTCTTGCTAGTGTACGTACAGTAGTATTTACTTTTCTGCTAGTTAGAATGCACACACCGGGGGACTGTAGTACGGACGCTGGCACGCTTCTGTTGAGGAGCACCGTCGGGTTTGAATAAAACTCCTTCCTCCTTCCTCCTTTAGACATGAGACAAAAATAGCACTGGAGAAGTATTTTTTAGGAAGTTTATGAAAGGAAGTCAACAAGGGTTTGTAACAGGTTGCCCGTGTTCGCCTTATTCCTTCTCTCTTTTATTTTATGGTGGTTTATATCTTGACGCCGTAGTAGTGAATTCGTACTGTGAACCAAGTCTCCGGGACCGCTTGAGCATACATCACATTGGAACTAGAGGATGATTTCACAAAAATTTTACAAGGTATGATACTCAGATAGTTAAGGATTAACCAGCGATAATCCACCATCAAGGCTCAGAATCGCTCCATTCGTGTAATCCGACACTGCCAAATAGATCGCTGTCCTGCCCATCTCCGCATCACTAGAAACTCAAATCAACAATCAATCTCATCTCAATACTAAAAAATGCTCACGTTCCGAGCCTCCTCGCGGGTATTGGCGCGACCATCCCAGGTACAGGCTTCGTCTTGAGTTCCTCCATGAACTCAGGACTCAGCTGCTCCGTCATGAACGCGCCAGGCTGCAGCGAGTTCACGCGAATCGGGATGCCTCTTCCGGCAAAACTTGCTGCCAGGACAAGCGTGAGTTTATCTAATGCGGCTTTCGTCGCGCTGTATGCAAACTCAATCAAGTCAAGTGAGCGCAGGCTTTAAAGGGATAGCAGGGCGCGTACAGAAGTTATGGGTGATGGTGAATTTATTTTTGCAGCCACGCTGCTGATGTTGATGACACTTGAGGTGCCTTGCGGACGGGAAGATGCTCCTTTGACGAGGAGGGATTGGAACGCGCGTATCACGAAGAAGGGAGCTATAGTGTTGAGCGCAAAGACGTCTTCCCAAATCTGTACGGTCTCGGGTTCAAAAGGATCCTCTGCAGCGAACTTCTTCGTGATGAAGTCTGGATCACGAACGGAACCGCCAATACCGGCACTACGAAGACATGAGTATGTGAAGGAGGGGACTCATGGTATCATAGACCGACTTATTGACGAGGATATCAAGCTTGCCGTCGATTCCTTCGATGTACTTCGCACCAGCTTTTACACCCTCTTCGTCTGTCACGTCCATCCGCAGCCTACAGTGAACGCGCTAACAATGACTATCCTAGGACCTGGAGAAATGACGGCGCACATACGGGATAATTGATCCTGGGACACCTGTGAAAGACGCCGCAGCTTTTTCGAGCACCTCCAGCCTTCGGCCAGTGATGTACACCTTGGCTCCATTTGCAGCGAAAACTTTGGCGATGCTCAGTCCTCTGTCGACGAATCAATCCGTGAGTCATAATCGAGAAACATGAGATTTACATTCCCGTTCCCCCGCCTGTGACAAGGCCTACTCGTCCAGAAAGCGACATCAACGTAGCCATGCTGAGATCTGCCATGTCTAAGAAATGCTGGATGGTCTGCGGGCGCACAGTCCCTTTTATAAGAGCAGATGCTCCCTAGATGACATATCTTCGGGGCCGAATTTAGCAATATTTATCTCGGCGTAGAGTCGCACGTAACCGCCAACGACAAATTACAGTGTGACTCGTGCTCGGGCGGTCAGCGGGCGGTCGTCTTATGTATTGGTCCTTGAACGCGCGTCGTTCCCAGAAAGGAGCCGTCGCGATGATCATGTTCCACACCACGCCACGTCGTAAACGTGTCTGTGTGAACTGCCCGCCCGTACAACGAATAGTGCTAACACTGGAGCCAGACTTTGTGAGGTAGGTTCACTGAAAGCGAAACCTGCTCGGCTGAGGAATTGAAGTGCCATCGCGACTCGTTTCCTATTGTCCCTGATCAAGCCAAAATGACTCATAGATGCCAGCACAAAGAATTACGTTTCTTGAATGCCCAGTGCAACTCGGCGTTGGATACCCCTGACGCTCGTCGCATTGAGTCAATTCTTCCGACGGCGAGGATGTGAAGTGTGAGTCAGCGACCTCAGCGACCCTGAAGACGTGAAGATTAAGTCACAGGCCCTGACGCCCGTATAAAGGTAGGTGTCAGATGTAAATGGCTTGAGTTATTACTGGTATTCGTTATCGGCACTGAATGTCGTATTCCCTAAATGCACCGCCAGGCCCATACCTGAGCTCTGTAAGCACTCAAACGGGCTAATCTCTACATTTGTGTTACGTTCCCTTCGTAAAGCCAAATAATATGCAGAAGAAAGTCGAAAAGGACGTCGAAACAGGAACTGATCTAGTCGAGACAATGTGAGCCTAGAAAACCATCAACATCATGCACCATGATTAGGCCAAAGACGTTATTATTTCCCAGAGCCATCGGACTCGAATAAACATTGGTCGCTTCCAGACACAGACGTATTCGACCCCCACGCAGTATCGCAAGAATTGGATCTGAGGTATCGTCATGTTGGGGCCTGTGATTGACCTTGTGCCTTCATATCGACCACCTGCATTGACATAATCCAACACTGCCAGGTAGATTGTCATTAATCCCAACTCCGCACCACTAGTAACTTGAATTAATATCGTATCTTGTTCGAATATTGAACATACTCGCATCTTATCCCCCCTCGCAGGTATTGCAACCTAGAGACCTTCATTCTCTCCAAATTCTTAGAATTGATCGACCATGCTGTAAAAGCGTCAGGCACCTGTGCGTCCACCCGAAATCTCAGCAAAACTCGCCCCCCGTCAAGCTGAACTTTCGAATGCACCTTTGGACACGTCCACCATCTAAATTCGGTTATCTCAAGCCTAAAAGGAACGGAAAGGCACATACACACGACATGGGGTCAATTATGTTCACCTTTAACGCCATCCTGCTGATATTGATGGATGCTTGAGAGCGAAGAGATCTGTCGAAGCGTATAATCTCGGGAGACGGCGCAGCTTCCAACTTGTTCTTTTACCTTCTTGGCTGGGATCTCGACCTCTACCTCATGACAATGCCTCTGTCTGCCGGTGACGGACACAAAAATTTCCAGCTGTCGTATCCGTTGGAGTAGAGAGACTCAAAGAGAGCGGAGACCACAATGATACAGACCGCGAAGGATGGGAGAAAAACTGTGAAAGTCCTCCTTTCCCCAAGTCTTCGCTCCTGTGCTATGTAGCTGTCAGTATACCATACTACGCCGGAATCGATAGGCGAGACTGTATGGCAAATCGAACGGCATTGATATGTTGTCGGGCAAAGAATTCGACGCGACGGTGGTGGTACGTCGGAAACGATAGTTAGTGCTTTAGCCGGCCGGCCGGCCGGCATCAGTAATTTCCTATTCGTATTACTTATTAATTATTTAAACAACTAATCTAATTTGTACCGCCCATGACCGTCGACTCGACTTGGAAATGGTTGTAATCGACTTTGATGAGTGGCTCTGATGAGTCATTGAACCGTAACTTGGTGAACAAAGAAACGTCTTACTCTAAACCACGCTCTACGAAGGATTCTCAGCTTGGATAGTATGACCGACACCGCTACTAGGTACATATAATGTTCACTTGTGCATATGGAATGCCATGTCTAGACTTCATATAGTGACGATGGCCCTCGAACTGCCTGGATAGCAGAAGAAAACGGGCAGGATTACGCATTACGCGAGACTTATTCGCCTGCAGAGCTCACAGTCTGGGCTGAGGTGCGTGTCAGCGCCTTTTATCGTCGTATCAGAGAGAACTAAACTGCACCATAGTACGTCAAAGAGTTCTCAAGTCCATTGCAGCGCAAAAACTACAAAGAGTGGCTTCGCACTATGCGCGATATCATCGTTGAAATGGGTTCCAAGCTACGAGTCGATACCCGAAGACACCTTGGGGATGCTCATTGGGAGGACATGGTACTACTTGACATACCACGACGGTACCGTCACCACGAACATTTGTCTCTTATCAAGGACCTGAATTGGGATTTAGAACCTGTTAAAGTTTCTTCTCCGGTAACCATGATCTCTTTACAACCGCAGTGATAACACTCAGCCTACCTTCTAGTGCCACTTGTGCCGTGCATCTAAATACCCCTGCCATTACACCAATAAAGATGCCGCCGACGAGTGCCGAGAATGCTATCTCCAAGGAAAGACCTGCACACTAGGAAATAACGACCTAGTAAACAAAAAGCGACCTAGGGCCGATTCCGTCGAAGACGATGACGAGCCGACTGACTCCAAAGGAAAGCAGAAAGAACATACCCGGAAGAAACGTAAAGTGGAGTCAGAAGAGGATAACTGGGACCATAAGCTCATTAAGCGGCTCGAACTTCAGCTGGAGGAAAAGGAACGACAAGTTGCTAGTATTTCCGACGAAAGGAACAAGATCAAACAATGCTACGACGAATCGACAGACCTTATTGCTCGGGCTGCAGCGGGAAGCTTCTGAGCAGAAACTTCGAGTGGAGGAACTGGAAGATGAAGTCCGGCGCGCTCACGAGGTGGCTCGGAAACGGTGGGAGCACGCTCCGTTTGTTCAGAGACGCACATAGCCTGCAGACTCTTAGCTGAGGAATGTTGCTGGGTACAAGATTTCATCGGAGCGGAAACTGGAAGCCTTGAGGTCTCAACTGAAAGCTGAGCATCAGAAGTATAAACAGGTAAAAGAGAAGAACGATGTGATTACTGTGGTCTTGGAACCCTGTCTAAGAAAGTACTTACTTCCGCTTAACTTTCCCCTTCTTACGAGCCAGACGTTCTTACTTATCCTTGTCAGAGGACTTGATTACCAAGGTAGAAGCGGGTGTCCGATCACACCCACTAGTTTATCGAGCCTATATTGTATTCTCCGTTTGCATTACCATTCTTCACGGGCATCAAATACACATTCAATTGTTCAATCATGTCGTAGGGTGGGAAATTCAGAACTTGTCTAGTCTGGAGTATAGCCATAGCACGAGTCTCAAGACACGCGTTCAGATAGCGAACGATAAGTTACAGGTCCAACTCGCTAAGTCTATATCTCTTTGAACCCAGATGAAATGCCAAATAACCTTTCACGAACTCATCGTAGCTGCTACGCACTCCTTCGTGCGGAGGATAAGATACAAAGTGTCCTCTCATGCGCCTGAATGCAACGTTTCCACAAGGTAGCGGAGAGTTTCTCTCTTTGGTTCTCCCCGGGCTTCAGCCAGAAGTGAAATGAGGTTGTGTGTCTCGTTCTCACACTCCTCCTTGTAGAAGGATGTGATGTCGTTCATGAAGTTAACCACTTCGCAGACGAGAGGAAGAGCCTGAACGTATAGGTTATACGGTAGGTCTTTGGGAAAGATGAACATAGTGTATGCTTCAGGCATTCCACTGAGATCGCGAAGGAATAAGGCGTATCTGTCAACTTATGAGTCTGCCGTCGGCGATGAGTAAATATACGACTTGCCAGGAAAATTTGATTACTCACCGGTTCTGATTTACCGCGTATCTCTAAAATCAACGCAGTGATGTACCTAAGCCCCCCTTGAATAATGAAATCAGCAGCAACTTCGCCGAAGAGCTGAGGCGCCTCTGTTAAGATATTCGCAAAGTGTTCTAGCATCTTGGTTGGTTGTGTTTCCAAAGAAACAAAGTGCTGCGGGTAAGGAATGGGATTTACTGGAAGAAGTGTTATCACCGACAAAGATATTTACCTTGGTAAAATTGGCAACGCCGACAAGAGTGTCGGGGTCATCAGGATATTTATCGTCGAGGTATGTCGCGAACGCAGTGAAGAAAGCGATGTATATTTTTACGTCATCATTTGCTAGGTGATGGTACGCAGAGGCAGCAATATTGAGGCCAACTGTTAAGTAAGGCTGGATCAAATCAAGAGGATATCCTCGACGTTCGCTCTCTTTGATACAAAGGACATCTGAGTTCATCATTTTCGACGGACGGCAAGTCGGTGGTGTCAAAATAGTTCACGAAAGACCGCAGTATGTCTTCAGTGGTCCGCCGCTTTGGTGAAGGATTTGACAACCCGAGCCGTCCTGAGAGTATTTTATGAACAAAAAATTAATTAGCATGGAATGCACTGAACAAGAAATCGTCATACCAGCTAGATTCCACAGGGAAGAGGTCCAGGATTGGACTCCTTGACGTTGGTTGGTAGCATGAAGATTCACACACGAAGGAGCCATTGCAAGTAATTCCTTGGGTGCGGTCTACGACGGGAGTCCTACGACTCAGTTTCGTCCTTAATGTATACTCTCAGCCGTCAGCTGCCCCAAAAGAGAATGACAAACCTCCAAAATAGGCGTTCATGCATAGCCTCCATACTCAGGATCACCGCAATAACCATTTCCCGGAGGGTCAACAATTGTACAAACGATTATGACAATAGAGATTGCAGGTGGATCAACCCGACGCCAATAGGCCACCGATCAACTGGCGGAATGATGCTGCTTTAGAACGCATCTAAATTCCAAATTTATTTTAAGAGTCATCAATACACTTAGGTTCCTGCCTTGTCATTGGTTGCACGCCTCCGATGGCACCTCTGGTGTGACGATAATTCCGTATATGTCCAGATACAAGGAAAACGGTGGGTTGTGTTACGAAACAGGGGTCCATAGTGGGGTATCAGACTTGCACGAAGGTGGAAACCAAGACTGAGTCACAGTGAGATCCATAGAAACTGCCGATTTGAATGCAGTTTCCAAAGAGGTCTCTATTCGGGTTTGTTCACTACCATATCGATCCTCTTCGAGGGCCATCATAGAGTAGCAATGCCTACCCCGTGCCGCTCGTATCATGAAGTATCCGCCGGCACTTGTAGATTTTTGTACAGAAGGAATGGACCCCGTACTAGGCGCAAATGCACTCCGAAAAGAGCCTCTGACGTTGTCAAGGAGTTCAATGTCATGGCCTTGAGCATAACGATATGTTGACAAGGTAGAGTCGGGGAACAGTTGCAGGCTAACGCGAAAACTATCCTCCCGCGATTCATCTCCCCGTGCTAGCAGAAACGATTCCAGGGGCACGATGACCGTTGAATAAGATGTGTCACGGTAAACACGGGCCAAGAGCTTGAAGTGACTCAGGCATGCTGATACACTATCGTCAAACGATGAAAATCAGATGATGGATAGGAAGAGGTCTCTTACTATCGCTGCTTCAGTGAAAAATGACGGGAATTGGTGGCGGTGCATGATGGTCCGGCAAATCTACAGTAATCATGCCATGCGTGCCGTGAGATACCATGAACCGTCAAAATCAAAACCATTAATACTTACCAGCTCGGTTGCAATATGATCCATCGCTGTTGTAAAACGGGGGGATCAATTCGTTCCCAGTATATATGTACACACGCGGTATTCAGCGTATACAGCCAGTAGTATTGTGCTTGGCTGCGCTCTGCAAACGCATGAACTTGTACCATACAGTGCCAACCTAGCTTTTGTACTAAAAGATAATTTACTAAAATCTTCCATACGGTACCTACTTTCTTCCTTCCTTGATCGGCATGATTCGGTATGGTGCCGGATTGCCATAGTTCAACGATTGGTATCACATGTTGTTGGGCCCTTTGAGCATTTGGTATCTACCGAAATTCCTAGTCATAATACTACCGCAGTGGATCAAGATGAGCTTTTCTCCATGCTTAGCAAGACCTGGATATACCCACGCTCAGTGATGTCCTGCCGCTCCCTAAATAGTCTTACACGGGTGTGTAGTTCCAAAATGAGATAACCGTATCGCATGACTCGGAGTCGGACTCTTTCTTGACCTTTCAATGCTCGATCAGCGTCCGATCGTAGCGACTTGGAGGAAAGGCAGCTATAGCATCGATAGTAGAATGCCGCCCTACATTTATGTACGCTTCCTGTCATCCTCAACAATTCCTCACTTGAAGCTGACGGCTATAAATTTTATAAATTCTAACACCAACCACCCGTCGAGGTATAGACAAGGCAGAGTCTACGGGGGGTCATTACTATTCTTCCTCAAGGACCACATCTATTCCAACCTCTTGATCTTCAAAGGAACCGAGAACCCAAATGTTCCATGCCTTTCACAACGGGCACAGTCGCATGCGCGCCAGGCATCTGTTCTATTACCATGCCCTCGGGTAAACTGAACTCAAAGTTTCGGATGAGGTTCGCCAAAAACCGTTTGCATCTCCATGACCCTGACGTTTATGTTCAAGAATCAGTAAAATATATCGCTTGCTATGATGGAGGAAGAAACGCACGCAATCGCCACCCTACATTGGGTGGAAAGTTAGGTCAATAAACTACCATTTGAACACTTCAAATTCATGATTACCCGATACACGAACGAGACCCAGCGCCTAAGTATAGCGTGAGAGGGGTGACTCAATTATCAAGATGAAAATTGAAGCCATGACTTACTGAACGTCATCCTAAGTATAAGATTGATGAGTGACACTTTCAAGTTCCAAATACTAACTTGCACTTACAAATTGGCATACACCCCCAACGGTACAGGGATATTCTTGTCGAGGAAGCGGGATGGATTCCATTCTTCTGCGTCGGCACCCCAGATAGACTGGAGGCTTAAGAAGGTTGGTGATGAATTCACAGCGAAGCGTGATGAGAGGTATAGAGCCGACGTACCGGTTGTACAAGTATATCGAACAGTAGAGAATCTGTCCTTTGGGTATCCCCAGTGTTTTAGACCCATGAGAGGTAAGTAGACATCGTCATAAGGGGCAGCACGTTGCTAGTGTAGGTACGAATGGATGGAGACGGAGAGTTTCCTACGGAAGAGGAATGGATCTATGAATTTCATGAAAGACGATGGCACACTAACCTTGATTGTAGCGTTTAAAAATGGCAGAGCGTCGTAGTCATTACGATGGGACTGCCTCAATTCTTCACGTATTATTAACTGATGTTCGGGATGCGCGGCGAGCTCATACAGCATCCAGGACAGAGTTGTAGCTGTCGTATCATGTCCAGCAACTAAAATGTCCTACGGGAAGAGGGTGCGGATCAGATGAATATTTGATAGAAGGTGATGCAACGAACACAAATTGGGGCTCAATTTCGTCATCCCGCATTTGTCCTATAAGGCGTGCTCTTGCTATAACAAGAACATGAAACAGAGAATTTGTACCAATAACTTGTCGACTTACTCAGAATATTAAGAATATCCTTATTCGACTCATCTTGCACACCGAGCTCTGCCTGCGCTGCCAAGATCTCTCGAGCGGCTTTTCCCGCACTTTTTCCAACTCTGGCTAGCTCGTGAACGGTTCTAGTAGAGACTGCCTTTATACCTTCAAGACTGATGCTGGAAGTATCCGTATCAAGGCTACGACTATGAACTCTAGTGTTGATGGATTGGACTGCCATGAAGCCGTGCTGTACTCGGATGTCAGATGCATTCGTCAAGATTGGGAAGCCAAAATATGCCTACTGTAAGTACTTCAAGGCTCCTTCTAAACTCAGTGTCCTGACCGTCCAGTGATCCCAAAATCGTATTGAAAGGCACCTGTTGAAAGTGTCAGACCAGCAGCTTAGAAAACCGTTGATACCACTTGCTTTAGACCGATTATATCAAGAGACACCTTGCTCACCCAAGCGGAAACATCGATTGGCTCGCTAGCACTAGTGCGTCCCCATGGCATCTACAATCTAGTCGATAGTTATAGTATCTCCGAAGACCCTGATCGGTATCAAAATAGGACTCACCTTCTCGCTGCACTGCTGGAATATAATCTGAAAATCTCGCAGATTAGCAGGGGAGAAAGCCGGATTCAAGACCTTGCGTTGACGGCGATGGGCGTCGTCTTAAAAAAAACGAGTTATAGATGCGCGTGATATAACATACTAAAACTCACATTCGGCTACAAACAAGCCCTCCGGATCCAAGGATGAGACTAACCATGAAGTTATTGTCCTTAGTTTTAGGATAAGGACGTGAGGAATGAAAGATATGCTCGAGGGCTTTCGGGTCGGATACCATTAGAACATCTTGCTAGTAGGTGCCGCCATCGCTGTCAATTGGTACGTAACAAAGGTTGAGAAGCTCACACCCAAAACTGCTTTGATACGGTAGACGGTTCCATATTCCCTGCACCATTTCGTTTCGAGAGCGCCGAATGTATCTTGGCTGCGGAGGATTGTACTCATGGCCTGGTGTAAGATGTTCAACCCCATGAAATAAGCTGACAATTGGCATCTTACCTAGCAAGAATGAGGTAGATGGTGGTCCATTGACATGCTTGACAGAAAGTCGTCTCAACCACCAGACAAGCAAAGCTGTGAAGATAGAAGCCAATGATATGAAGAAGGGAGGCATCGATGATTAGGACTGGGGGAAAGAGAAGATTTATTCTTTCTTATATGTCCCTGAAAAAAGAACTAACCGATTCCGTACGTACTTGCTACCTATGCTTGTGCATCGAAGACTCTTTAGAATTCCACACCGACAATCTAAATATAACAGATACTTAATTCGAGGTTCCCCTGACAGGTGTCCATGGGTGTCTTTGTGATGAGCATTCATTGTTGTTTGTTCGTGCTCATTGCGGCAGCGGAGCTTGCATCATTCAGCCAAGCTCAGTATTGGTTTTAGGGCGTCGCGACCCAAGATAGTTTCAGTACCAAATACCACAACGTATTGCCCACAATGTCTATGTGACACTCTGGGTAACTATACGGATCAAAGCATCGAGAAATACATACGTTAGAGAACGAGTCTTGAAATCATATGATTGATAAACTAACCATCGGCGGCCCAATTTTCTCAGCCCGAGCCAATCCAATCTGTTGAAGTATGATCCTTCTCAAAAGCATCGAATGTCGTACATCTGATGCCAAGTTGTATGTGGTGATCACATTGTACCCGGGCACTAATGTATTCAAGACGCAGTCATCTTTTGCAGGATAGCGCATGGAAGAGATCGCAGAATAAAGTAAGAGAGGTCGACGTGCTCTGACGACGGAGATTGTGAGTCCAGATTGCCGGATGTAATAAGCTGAGAAGACGACGCCCGGGGCCCGAGGTTTCGTGCATTAGTCGGTTTCTGACGTAGGAGTACGGAGGCATGGGCATCCCTGCTACTCCTGATCAGCGTTTTTCAGCCCCATGATGAGGACATCACCCCGTGATAGTCTCATCCACAGCTGGCTCTTCTCCTACCTCCCATCCAGGTCTGACAAGTCGTGAAATGATGTACGCGTTATCGCATTCACAGCCTCAACACGCGCCAGGTGGAGGCTGACTTCGGGAGAGAATGTTATCGGATTGAGTGCCAGAGCCTTCGGCGACGTCAGCATACCTCTCTGATCAAGAAATCAAGGCGAATTTCACCTTCCAAGTGACAAGGTTCCCGACGTGACTTTGCTCTGGTTGCGTGATGACGGGATAAGAATCGAAAGTTGCCTCTACTGTTTCCCACATCTTATTGGCCTCTTCGTGAATGGCATCCGCACCCTCTATGGCGTCCTCCTCCCCGTAATCTAACCCTCTTCAATAGCTTCCTTTTTGCCTTCTTTCCCCACTTCCCTTCCTCTACATCGCCACTCGTAACAAACATTGTTTGTC